>RJWM01012941.1:0-54944 GCA_004363535.1 Dasyprocta punctata | reverse complement strand
GAGAATCAACATTGTAAAAATGGCCATACTCCCAAAACTGTTTTATAGATTTAATGTGATCTCAATCAAAATATCATTAGCATACCTCACAGATCCAGAGAAAAGATTCTTAAAATTCATTTTTAAACAGAAGAGACCAAGACAAAGGTAATCCTAGGCAACAAAGGCAAGGCAGGAGGCATCATAATCCCTGACTTGAAATTAAACTACAAAACTACTGTAGTATAACAAAAGCAAAAAGCAAACAAACAAACAAAAAACCCCAGACCTGAGGATCAATGGAACAGATTAGAAGATGCAGACACAACTACAAACACACTCAGCCACTTTATCATTTACAAAGGGGTCAAACATGTCCACTAGAAGAAAGCTAACCTTTTAATAAATGATGCTGGAAAAACTGGCTTTCCACATGCTGAACACTAAAGCTAGACCCATGTCTATAACCACACATTAAACTAAAGTCAAAATGGATCAAAGATATAAATATTAAAACAGAAACACTGAATCTACTGAAAGAGGAAGTAGAAATCTAGAAGACATACAGGTAGGCAGAGAGTTGATGAAGAAAAACCAAACTGCATGGGAAGTACTTCAAAGAATCAAAAATTAGGGCCTCATCTTATTTTAAAAAAAGTTAGTGGACATCAAAAGAAATCACCAACAAAGTGAAAAGGAAACCCATAGTGGGGAAAAATTTTAGGCAACTGTTTCTCAAAGGACTTCTATCTAGAACATACAAAGAATTGAAAAAAATCAGCACCCCTGCCAAATTCAAAGACCAATCCAAAAATGGTCATCTGAGATGATCACACACTTCTCAGATGAAGAAATATAAATGGCAAAAAAATACATGAAGAAATGTTCAACATCATTAGTCATGCAAGAAATGCAAATTAAAACAACACTGAGATTCCATCTCACCCCAGAAAGAATGAAAATCATCAAGAAATCAACCGTAACCAATGCTGACAGACTGTGGGGAAAAAGGAACAGTTTTTCACTTTTAGTGGGGGTGTAGACTGGTACAACCATTGTGGAAATCAGTGTGGAGATTCCCCAAAAAACTAGGATTACAGGTCCCATTTGACCCAGCTATACCCCTTTTAGGAATTCTCCCAGAAGAATTAAAAACATCATACCACAGTGATATATGTGCACCTGTGTTTGTAGCAGCACGATTTGTAACATAGCTGAATCTTGGAAACAACCAGTACTTTCATGTGGGTGTCTTTAGTCACTGTCACAGCTATCTCAATGTCTTGAATTGGTTTACCTTTCATGGTTATTTTACTATTGGGATGATCCAGAATTTGGAAAGCACCAGGTCTTGTGAATATGGTGGATAAGGACACACCGTAATGTTTTTACAAGGCTGCCTTTCTGTAGGATGGTACAGAAGAGCAGCATTCACCATATTTTTTTTCATCATATATCATAAAGACACTCATGAAAGACTTCCAGAACTGCTTCCAAAAGGGGCAATAACAGTGGAATAAGTAGGTCTGGTGCAGGAGGTAGTACTTTGAGGGGGATTAAATTCAATGACTTTTACTGTGATCAATTGAAATTTTTTAACATTCGCCATATTTTTTGATCACTCTTTATACATTCCCTCCTTTCAGTAATGCTATTAGAAGCTGAATGCCTAATCACAGAAAGTTAAAACTATCTCCTTATTAACACCAGGCACTCAGCTGACATTATAAAGGGTAAAAAAAAAAATCCTGCCTTATCTATGGCCTTTATTTAGGATACACTTAGGTCATCCACAATAAGTCTCATCTTTTTCTCCCAATATTTTCCTAGTAACACTCCTGGACCAATGTCTGAGATTTAGTAAACACACAAAACTACAATCTATAAACTGTACTATTAAGTATAGCAGTATTGATTTGCCTTCTTCTTTGAAATGTGCCCTTTTTTACTCAATAAAATGTACACTATTTTGATTCTTTTTCTGTCACTCCAGTTGATCTCATTCTTTCCCTCCTGTTAACTCTCTCTCTCTCTTTCTCTCTCTCTCTCTCTGAATTATTTTCTTTTTTCTACTGTCTGTCTTGGCGATACATTGACAGTCACAAAGCCAGTAATTCAGAGAGCTGAAGTTCAAGTTTAATCTTTCTGATTCCGAAGTACATTTCCTTTCCACTATACTTCAGAGTGTTCATGCATTCTCTGCTTATACTTTTCAGCATGGATCTCTTGAGCTCAGCTTTGATCCAGGTATAATGTATTAAGAATAAAATGATATTTAGTCCCCATGTTTTAAGATCTCACAGTCTAGTGAAGGACATAGTCAATTTAATTACAGTATAACTGCTATGCCCTTTTAGTCCATTTTGGGTCACTGTAACAAAATACACAAGACTGGGTACTTTATAAAGAAAAGAGGTTTTTTAGTTCATAGCTCTGGAGGTGGAAGAGCATGGTTGGCATCTGCTTTGCTCTCTTGAGCAGATAGCATAACAGTGGGGGTGCAGGGAGAGGAATAAAGGAGGAGAGGTATCACAGGATAAGACAGAAAGCAAGAGACTGGGAGGCACCAGGCATGCTCTTTACAGCAGCCTGCTCTTGAGGGACTAACCCATTCCTGCCAGATGTGCCTCAATCTCAAAGGGCAGTATTAATCCATTCTTGAGGGTGGAGCCCCTATGACATAATTACCTTCCATTAGGTCCCACCTATTGAAGTCTCTTTCACCACAACACTACCACACTGGGTATCAACCTGCCAGCACATGAAATTTCAGAGAACACACTCAAAACGTATCAAGCCATAGCACATGAATACGTTGCAAAATTATACCTAAGGTCCAACTCTGTCACCTGAACTCCAGGGCCCAGCTCTCATATCACCAGGGTCCACTAAGCAATTTTTACTTACATATTGTTTGCATTATCTATTGCTGTCTAACAAAATACCCAATGTGTATCAGCTTTAAACAACAATGATTTATTTCACATGAAATTTTGGGTCAACTGAGTTCAGCTGGGTGGTTTGTCTGCTAAGGTCACTCCAGCATTAACCTTCAGCTAGGAGCTGGGCTGGAGCTGTCCTTTCATGTGCTGCCCCTCTGCCCACAGCCTCACAGCACTCCAGGGGTATGGCCTGAGCTTCCTGATAGCATGCTCCTGTTTCCAAGAGAGCAAGCTTCAACGCACGACCACTTTTTGAGCCTCTCCATGCTTGCATCACGTGAATATCTAATTGCCAAACAAGTCACACAGCTAAGCCAGTAGAAGAGGGAACTATGCAAGAGCATGAGGACCAAGGCTGTGGGTCAATGAAATAGATCACCATAGGGTTCAGCCTTTCAATCAGTGTCTGATTGAAATAATCATATCACTTCAAAATAACCTCACATCGATAATTTTATTTCTGGTATTAACACTTTCAAACTAGGGAGTAATCAACTATGATACTGACTCCAACCACTTCTAATTAGTTTCTAATCCCTTTCAATACCTTCTAAAATATTTTCCTCTCTTCCTTTCCTTCTTTCATATATACCACTGCACCACTACCTAACTCAGAGGGTCCTGAGCATGTGCTGACGCCCACTGCCATTCTGTAGAAATGTTCTAAGTGGAGATCACAATCCTTGTGTGAGGATTCTGGGGGAATGTGGTACCCAGGTGTCCTAGTTACTCTTCTATCATTGCTGAGACAAAATACCTGACTCCCAAAATTAGGGAAGGAAAGGTTTATTTCTTACAATATTGGAGTTTCAGTCCAGTTTTCATATTCAGCTGGCTGCAAGGCAGGGTGGTGTGGCTGGGGGGTCAGCCATTCATGGCCACAGCAAACAGCAAGGCGAACTGACAAGAGAGAAAACACATCTTCTTCCCGCCCTTACACTGTATGTCGGCTCCATCCCTGGACGGACGCTACACTCACACCACCAATTCCAGCGCCAGACAACAAACCAATCATGAACGCTAGACTCAGCCCTGTCCATGATTACATGAGACTTGGTGGGGCCACAGGAATATAAACCATAACACCAGGACAGCTGAAATCTCTGAGCTACTTGTCACTGCCCACTTGCTCTAGTGAGTAACGCAGGCACCGTTCTCCAGATGTGCTATAATATGAGAAATACTGTCATAACTGAAGTTCTTGTCTTCTATTCATCTGTTTTTTTCATCTTGCCTAAGTTCCAGTTCATGTTTCACCCTTGTTTCAATGAGAGTTACCAAGTTGGTTGATATTCAAGTTTTTTTATTTTAAACAAAAGGAAAGTAAGAAACCAAAGCAAAACGATTTCACAACCAGTCAATAAGAGCAACAATCATCAGCACATTGCATATTATTATATTCACAGAAATTATTTAGGATAAAAGATATAGACATGAAACATTATCCAAAGAATTACTAGCACAAAACTTTTGCCTCAGTGAATCAAGAGAAACCTGCTATATGACTGTCTTGGTTACTTATCACTCGTTGCTGGGACAAAACACCCAAAACTAGGGAAGGAAAGGTTGATTTGTCTTACAGTTTTTGAAGGTTTCAGTCCATAATCAACTGGCTCCATAATCAACAGTCCATAATCAACAAGGCAGGGTGACATGGCACTGGGGCAACAATTCAAGGCAGCAGCTGAGCAAAAGCAGCCAAAGTAAAAAGGGGCAAGAGCAAGCCTCTTCTCCTCCCTTACGTTGTACACAGGACACCCACTCACAGGGTGGGTGTAGCGTTCACAAATCTCCTGGCCTTCCTTTGCACAGGATGAGGATATTTACAAAGTTAAGAACCCTGGATCCCTGCTGAGTCTCTCAGTTAAACTTATGACCTTCTCAAATTGACACAACGAACAGGGAACTGCTTGTGCTGTACACCCCAGGATGTAGAGCTGTTGAGTTAGTTAATTAAGCTTCTAGATTTCTCAAGTTGACACAATGTATAAGCCATAACAATGACTATCTTTTTTGTTATGATTGTTCTATTGTTTCCAAATAAACATTTTGCTTTAAAAATGAATTCTAAAGATGACCCTGTGAAAACTACTTTTCACTCAAATTTCTTTTTCTTTAACTGTCTTAACTAATTTTTTGTATACATAGATTTTGTTTCAGTTCATCACACAAGTGCAATAATGCGATGGTTATGTATTTGTGACTTAGTTCACTGAGAAGTATATTTTCAGCACTCATCCATTTAAGAGGGAAAATGTCTAGTTTATCATTCTTTATAGTTGTGTAGTATCCCGTTATATAGAAATACCACATCTTTTTTATCCACTCCTCAGTCGAGGGGCATTTAGGTTGTTTCCAAATCTAGTTATTATGAATTGGGCAGCTATGAACATAGGTGCACATATATCACTGTGATGGGATGTTTTTAATTCTTTTGGGAAGATACCCAGAAGGGGAATAGCTGGGTCAAATGGGACCTCCAATCCTAGTTTTTTGCGGAATCTCTACCCTGACTTCCACAGTTTTTGCACCAGCCTGCATTCCCGTCAGTGGAGAAGGGTTCCGTTTTCTCCACAGCCCCTCCAGCATTTGTTGTTGGTTGACTTCTTAATACTAGCCGTTCTTTCTGGGGTGAGGTGGAATCTCAGTGTTACTTTCATTTGCGTCTCTTGAATGACCAGTGCTGTTGAACATTTTTTCATGTATTTATTTGCTGTTTGCACTTCTTCATGTGAGAAGTGTGTGTTCATCTCAGATGCCCATTTTTGGACTGGGTCTTTAAATCTTGAGGGACTGATTTTTTAAAGTTCTTTATATGTTTTCGATATTTATCCTTTATCTGAGGGACAGCTTGAAAACGTTTTCTCCCACGTTGTGGGTTGTCGCTTCACACTGTTGGTGGTTTCTCTTGCTGTGCAAAAGCTTTTCAGTAGGATGAGATCCCATTTGTTGATTCTTTGCGATAGTTCCTGTGCAGTCTGGCTTTTATTCATAAAGTCTTTGCCTATACCAATGTCTTCAAGAGTTTTACCTGCTCTATCTTCCACCAGATTTAATGTTTCTGTTTTAATGTTGAGATCTTTAATCCATTTAGATTTTAACTTAGTACATGGTGAAAGATATGGGTCCAGTCTTAATCCTCAGCATGTGGAAAGCCAGTTTTTCCAACACCATTTATTAAAAAGGCTATCTTTCTTCCAGTGAGTGTGTTTGGCACCTTTGTCAAAGATAAGGTAACTTAGTGTGTCTGCAGTTGTTTCTGGATCTTCTAATCTATTCCATTGATCTCTGGGTCTGGTTTTTTTGTTTGTTTGTTTTGTTTTTTTGTTTTTTGCCAGTACCGCACTGTTTTTATCACAGTAGTTTGTGGTGTAATTTCAGGTCAGGAATTGTGATGCTCCCTGTCCTGTCTTTCTTGCCCAGGATCACCTTTGCTACTCTAAGTCTCTTCTGGTTCCAGATGAATTTTAGGATTATTTTCTCTAATTCTGTAAGATATGTTATTGGTATTTTGACTGGGATTGCATTGAATCTGTATAACAGTTTTGGAAGTATGGCCATTTTGACTATATTGATTCTTCCTATCCAAGAGCATGGGATATCTCTCCATCTTCTAATATCCTCTTCAGTCTCCTTTTTCAGAGCACCATAGTTTTCAGAATAGAGGTCTTTTACATCTTTCGTTAGATTGATTCCTAAATATTTCATTTTTTGGATGCTGTTGTAAAAGGTATTGTTTCCCTAATTTCTCTCTCAGTGAGATTGTTATTCGTATACAAAAATGCTATTGATTTTTGAATATTGACTTTGTAACCAGATACGTTGCTAAATCTGCTTATTAAATCTAGAAGTCTCTTGGTGGAATTTTTGGGATTTTCTAGGTAGAGTATCATGTCATCTGCAAATAATGCTACTTTAACTTCTTCCTTTCCTATCTTTATTCCTTTTATTTCTTTCTCTTGTCTAATTGCTCTGGCTAAAGTTTCCAGAACTGTATTGAATAAGAGTGGAGAGACTGGACATCCTTGTCTTTTTCTTGATTTTAGAGTGAATGCTCTCAGTTTTTGTCCATGTAGTATGATGTGAGCTATCAGTTTGTCATAGATAGCTTTTGTCAGATTGAGGTAAAGACCATCTATTCCAATTTTCTGTAGAGTTTTTATCATGAATGGGTGCTGGACTTTGTCAAAAGCTTTTTCTGCATCTATTGAAATAATCATATGACTTTTATCCTCGGCTGGTTGATATTCAAAAGTCCCTAACTACAGCTAACTATTTTGGCTTTTGCTCATTTTTCCACAAAAACAAAGCAAAACAAGACAAACAAGACAAACAAAAACTACTTCTTCCAACATGCTTTGATGAGCACCTCCTAGGTAAGAGTGTTTTACATTTTCTGCTTTCGTCTTAGGGCAAGGCTACTCTCTTAGAAAAAACTTCCAATGTCAGTTCTCCTTTAAATTTTAAGTTCTTCATGTACTATGAAGGCTATCAGAATGTTCCAGTAGACAGTGATTCCTCTGACTTCCAAGAGCATATCTTCAAGAAGGTACTATATATAGTTACGTACTTTCCAATGGTGGCCACTTTCTTCATGTGTCTATTTAAATTTAAACTTAATTACATTTAAATAAAAATTTAAAATTTAGGTTCTCAGCCACTAACCATATTTCTGGTACTCAATAGCCATGGAAGGTTAGGGGCTGCCATACTAGACAGTAATGCTATGGAAACATTTGCCTAGGCTCAGAAAGTCTTGTTGGAAATCTAAGTCTGTCACTTAATTGGCAGTAAAATGTTGCTTCTGTCTTCTGATTGGCTTTGCAGCAGCCAACTCTCAGCTCCTTGATTTCTTCATTACCTCGTATTATACAACCTGACATCTCCAGATACTTCCTTTTCCAGACTCCCTGGCCAACAGCAACCTCAAGGGCTGCCCATTGGGAGGGTTTTCAGGGCAGGAGCTTTTATATGATAAGGGAGAGAATTATGAAAGGAGAACGGTCTCACCACATACCCCTTGGTCTTTGGAAACAGGTATGTGAGAATGTCTTATCCAAATCTACAACAGCCGTCTTGCAACTGTGAGGAAAATGCCAAGACCACCTCAGACATCCACCCATAACCCTGAAATGGAACCCAGGAACTGCCTACTCCAAGACAACCAGATATAGGATTAATTATAATATTTTACTCTTTAAGCCTGTATTAGTTAATTTTTTGGTTACTTTCAACTCTTCAGCATTCCTACTAATAAAACCATACTAACAGAGGGAACCTCTATTGAACTTCCTACATAGCCCACTTTCCTAACCCAGTTGGTAAGAGAGACAATGTTCCCCCAAGGATGTTTATACAATGTGACCTTGGCTTTATGCCATACTTCACTGGCTCAGAGCTGGGCATTTAAATCAAGCTGGGAAACTAAGCCTTAAGATTAAGAATTCAGACCTGGAAACTCCAGTGCATGTTCATTTTGTTGTTGTTGTTGTTCTGAACAGAGAAAACATGTGTTTTGGAATTCTAAGTGACTTGTTATGCCCCATGGTATGGGAATTTGAGAAAGCTAGAATATGATGAGATAGGAACAAACAAAAGTGAGTTCTAATAGAGCTGGACTTATGGTTCAAGATAAAACCTTCAGCACCTGTGTTTTGAATATTCCAGAGTCTGTTCCCTTGTTTCAAATTCTACTCCTACAATTATGATAAATTCTTCTATAAGAGACCATTTGGAGTTTTAACACTTTCAGTTTGAGAATCTCTTAATTCTGATGTGTGATCTGCATTGTTAGTAAAATGACCTGTATTTATGTCTTGGCTCTTCAACCACATTGTGAATATATTAAGAACATCTTGCAAACATCTCTTGGACGCACCTGCAGCACATAGTAGGTGTTCAGTAAATTCAGGTGAGCTGATTGGCTTTTTGCAGTTTTAGAACACCAGCAATGAGGGGCTCCTCAGCTGGACCACAGGTTTGTGAATCTGTTTTCTGAAATTCTCTAATCTTAGCTTATGTGAAGCAGTGTGTCATTTTAACAACAGCAACACTTCAATCTATATTTGTACCTGAAAATTACACTAGAAAGGTGAGAAAAGAGGAAATATAGTTCTTCATTATTACTTCCACCATACACCCAAGGCAGATCAATTAAAATTTTTTTAATCTGGTAGGGTAATGTCAGTGACAATTTGAAAGGAAGCCCTTGGGTCTCATTGAAAGCTTTGCCAGGCAACCTAGTCACACTTAGGTTTGAGAATTATTTCAATGTGTAGTGTACGGGGTGTGGTGTGTGTGTTTGTGTGTGTGTCTGTGTTCCATTTCATGGTTTGGTATCAAAGAAGTTTGAATTAAAACAAGATATTGCTGAGTTTATCTGTTTTCCTTTGCCTGCTGTTTCCCAACTAATGCCAAAGTTTAGGTTCTGAGCCAATAGAAATTCTCATTTCGTTCACTTATTTAGCATCTATAATTAAGCCCCAAGTAGACACTAAAGAAACAAAACTGAAGATGCTATGTATTCTGCTTCATTAACATTTTCATGATGCTACTATCATTTAAAGAATCATTTCAGCCCATGAGCAAGAACTCGGATGTAGAACTTGTTCACAGCTCTTGTTCCGTGGCCCTTTCTAAGACTCACAATGACTTCCCCACAGCACACAGTGAAGACCACAGATTAAGTCTCAGAACTGAGCACTTGATTTGCAAACACTGGTTCTCCGCACCTGCCGTGTTGGGAGGTGTTACAGCACAAGCTTGCAAGACCTTGGCTTTGGCTTCCGAGACAGAATCCCAGATCAGCCATAGATGAGTTCTATGGCAAAGATGTATTTCTTAACTTGTCTAAGCCTTCATTCCTTTCTCACAGTCATAGTACCTAGCCCACAGAGTTAGCAGAATTATACAAGATACCATCGTTTGGGTGAGCGTACAGTATGAGCTCAGTAAATAAGATATAGCTTCTATAGTTTCAGTTAATATGAACCCGGATGTGTGGGGCAAGAGGTAAAAATGTCCTGAGGTGGCCTGTGCCTTCAGGACAGTTGAAGTAAACAACAAGCTAGTTGGCATCAGACCAGAAGTTTGTTTTTCTTCTACAAGGAGATGCACTCAAGCTCAGATTTCAGTGGCCCTGAGCCTTCATTTCTCATAAGAGAAACAAAGTAATATCCCACCGGTCCACAGATCTCCAGGCATGGGGCAGATGACCCTTTCTGAAGTTCTTCTCTATGAATCCAGACTCCTAGTACTGAGAAACCCATGGCATCCATGTAAGGAAGGGAGCACAGCAGAAGGCTCTAATCTGTGCATTCATGTAGGATAATGAGAGAATGGGGGTGCATGGCCCCTTTGCTAAGCCTGCTCTGTGGGAATCTCCCTTTCCCCCACAAAGGCTATTCTTCCAACCACAGGATTTGTCCTGGACTCTAGTGCCTGACAGGGGGACACCTTGTCTAACAAGGTGGGACAAGACAGATGCTAACTGACTGGGTGGTGGTTGATCTATAAAACCCTTGCATGTCTGCAGAAAAACCCAGCAAGCACTGAGAGATAAAAACACCCAGAGAACTCTGGCAACCCCTCAAAGAAGCACATCTGCTGTTTCTCATTCTGTGAATATGTTCATTTTCATACAGAACTTTTGTGTTGGAGATTGTGTATTCTTTTTCTTAAAAGGGATTCTGCAGTGGCACTGATTTTAGGCTCCACAGACCTTGATTCTATGTCATTTCTTGGCCAGGGGAGAAAGAATGTGTGCATGAATGCTGCAAATGCAGTACCACGGTGCTGTCCAATCTCTTTGCTTTGCAAAGGTGGAAACTGAGGTCTGGGGAGAAGGAAGTTATTCTTTGTTGGCCCCGCAACCAAGGACAATGATGGAAATTTACTATTCCCTCACATCTGTGGCAACACTATGGAAGTAACACGCCCAGTCCTTCATTCTTCCTCTTCCTTCCTTCTTTCCACAGACAGATAACACTTCTGAAGTAGTGTGATGAATGATTAAATGTGAACCCTGGGAACCAAACTGGATTCAAATCTCAAGGTCACCACTTGACAGCCAGGGACTTAATCTCTCTGTGCCTCAGTTTCCTCTGCTGCAAGAATAGGGGCTGGTCATAATAACTGTTCCTGTCTCATTCTGCTGTCACAAGGAATAAATGAATGAATTCCTGGGTATATGTGGGAGATTGGCTGCACCAAGGAAGCACTCAAAACACACCGGAGAGAAACCAGAGCAGAATGCTGCAGGGTCCGTTCACCATTCTAGCTGTGGATCCACCAGCACCTGGTTGCTTTATACTCCATTCCTACTTCCAAACGGCAAGGACCTCAGAGAGGGCTCTGAAAAGTCAGATCCAGAAGTTCCTCTTTCTTTCTCGATCACAGGCAGTGAATAAAGCAATGATTCCATGACCATGATTTGGGGTTGCAGTGAGAGGCATCAGGGTCCAGACTTGAGTGACGTACTTACGAGGCCCAGAGGTGGCTACAGATCAAGCCACATTTGCCAAACATATTTTTACCACATCTATGCCTGTGTCTTGACCTTCCATCTCATGTGAGTCCACTTCCCAGTGGGTTAAGGAAAGAGAGAAGACAAGCGAAGAATGCAGTGCTGTTTCTCACTGGCCCCATTCAAGCACCAACAAAAGTCAAACCAACTCTACAAGTCAAGGCAACCAATTCCAAGTATAATGATGTAGTAGTGCTCTCTTAATTCACTACTGTAGATGCCTAAGCAAGTTATAGATAAATGTCATCTTAGTAAACTCCATGTTCTTTCTGAAAATTATGTGGCTTTATTTAAAAAGAAGAGAATAGAAAAAGAGGGGGAGAGGAAGAGGAAACAGAGAGGAGAAATTAACTTCAGTCTGAAGAACATTCTTTGCTTCAAAGAAGATTGCAGAAAATAAAGAGTATTACCTGCATTAATGCAAAACCTCCTCCACAGCAGAAAAGGCTCATCTCTTTAATGAAAAGACCAGCCATGAGAGGTCTCAGGAAGCAATCTCTTCCTTCAACCCTCCACACACCATATGGCATGGATGGATATTGAATAGACACCCTAGTTTTGTGGACAAGGAAGAGAATAGAAAAAGTGGAGGGAACCATTTTACACTTCTGGCTTTCCAAAGCTACATTTAGCTAAAGAGAAAACCTCTGACATGAGCTAAGATTAATAATATCAACAAGAATGAAAATTGGGATAGTGGAATTAGAGGGGGAGGCAGAGAGTGGGGAGGGAAGGGAAAGGTGATTAAAAAGACACACGTGATATCTACCTGTACCCAGTCCCCAAGATGATTGTGTTAATAAAATTTTAAAAGTTAAAAAAAAAAACCTCCTAAGTTTCCCCAAGAAAAGTTAAGAAGAGGTAAGCCACATACTATGCCCATTTCCAAATACACAAATACAGAACCCTTCTTTTCACATTTGAACTCTGGATAACCATTTGTGCTAGACCCCGAAAGGACTTTGAAAGTGACAATCCCTCTCTTGTGCCACTCTCACAGTCAAAAGTTTGAGGAAATGATTGGTTTTGATTTTACACCCTGGATGAATCTGGCTGGAAGACATTCAGATCCACTGACTCTGGACTAGTGGTGTTTTTTTAAAGTATATTTTTCCAGGTCTTTCCATTTCTCTGCAAACAGGGTTTCACTAGGAAGGGTTTGCTTCAAATGCAATGAAGAAATTTTGGGGGGAAGAAAGAGAGACTTGAACAATGGGGTGTTCATTTAAATTCATTTCCATCAAACTGCTTCAAATTAAATCTCCCTTGCCTACCAGGGGCAGCTAATCCATAAAGACGTAAGGTCCCCTTACACCCCGATATTGTGCAAGGCCCTCAGGGGGCTGCCATCGGAAGGAATTGTGTGGCTTAGTCTTTAGGGACTTGATTCCTGCTTCTCTTCTGCCTTCTGCAGGTGTTTAGAAAAATTCTGATCTCTCTGTTTTGATTTCTTTTATCTTGAAAACAGGGATGATAGCATGTTTTCCTCATGTCTTGGGCGAGCTGTGAGAATCAGTTAGGATGTGGTACATTAGAGCCTAAATGGGCCGATACGAGTGCCGACGGCAGGGGACAAGTGAGGGGCAGTTTCACTCTGCACGGAGAGTTTCGGCTTCAGTGTTTCTATGCGCTTAATCATCATTTGTCCCCACCTTTCAAAATTCAACATGCGTGTCTCTCTAGTTAGGTTCCTTGTGGTTTTGATTGAGGGTGAAAACATGCAACTGAAACTTGAGATGTACAATAAGCAATGAATCTGTTTTTTAAAAGATCTTTTCCTTATTTCACACAGAAGCAAAAGCAGATGAAACAGTATAATAATCTCCATATCATTCTCATCTAGCTTCCAAGACTATCAGTTCACAGCCAGTTATGTTTGATTGATACTCCCATCTGAAACAGTTTGTTTCTTCCTTTAAAAAAATGACTAAATTCAATGGCTCACCCCCATCAAGTCAGACTATCAGAAATCCTGTACCTCTCTTTGGGTTGTTCAAAGGTCCTGGGGTCTTGGGCAGCATGAAATGTTGGAAGAGGTACCTTTGGAGTTTGTTCTGAACTGGTTACTGCAGAACTTTTCATTGATGACAACCAAATGCTTGTTTCTTTGGAGTTTGGGCTCTGTGCTTCCCCTCCTCTGCAGAGCAGAGGAAATGTTGATGTGGCCACAGATCTCAGGACTAGTGCCCAGGTGCAACTTTCTGGGGGTCCCTGCAGCCATTTCCTGTTGAAGTCTTGCCCTCCCCACATCTCCTGGTGGAGGGCACTGCCCACCAGTGGGTGTGCGTCCTTGAGATATGGGTGAGACACAGTCCTCTAACCCTTTCCTAATTCTGAGAACGTTGCTTTTTTCTCTCACTTTCTCAAGACATCTACCAGCAAGTGTGATCGATAAACCATGACCTAACTATTCTTTCCTGCTTTCGTTCACTGCCTTTGCCTCCCAAGGGATTCTATTACACACTATGAGTACCAATCTGACCTCCTTCTTGGTTTCTGGAGCATGAGCTCTGAAGAGACAGAGAGTCTGGGTTAAATCGTAGGTCTATCCCTTCCTGGCCATGTGACTAAAGGAAGTTACTTAACCTCTCTGTGCTCATTCTCCCCATTTATGGATAACCACAGTTATGCCCTCGTGAAGTTTTTTTTTCAAGTAGAAGGAGTTAATATATAAAAAGCCCTTGGAACAGCCTACGATTCAGTCAGTGGCTGATAATCACGCTTAGCCTTCAGCAACCCCAGGAGGTTAGCATTGTAACACTAATTTATAGGCCAGAGTAAGGATACACTGTTACTCTGGGAATTGTGTAGACATCGATTTCATTTATATTAGTAGTATTTTCCCACTGGGGCTTTTAAAAAAGGGACTTAGGCAATATCCAGGTTTATTTATAAAGCTGGAGCAAATTATTCTCTAAGTATAATTAAGCACTTGGAGAGTCCAATAGGAAATGATTATTCACTACTAAATGGTAATCTTAATAATTCAAGATAATTAAAAAAGAACTTCCTCTGGCTGATCCTTGGGGAGGGACGCCTTTTTTGAACAGCTGTGAGATAGTCTGTAAATCCCAGGTAATGTTATTCCTGTAATTCATTATTTATTTACGTGCAAGGAGGCGCTGACTCAACAGGCCAGAATCAGGCAATTCTTCTTTAATGTCTCCGTGTTAATCTCATTACTTCCAATATCTCTATCCCCGTGACAAGTTCCCAGATTTTCTGGGACAGCTGTGATTTTAAAGATGCTATGTGTTCTCCAGCAAATCATCAAAGTCCCTCTCAAGGGAAGCATTAATCTTAGCATCACAAATCACCTTGGCCCAGCCGGGCGTGGTAGCGCACGCCTTTAATCCCAGCACTCGGGAGGCTGAGGTAGGAGGAGCATTATGAGTTCGAGGCCGGCTTGGGCTACAACGTGAGCGCATGGGCGGTCTGCACTACATAGTGGCTTAAGCGCCTGCCTGGTAGGCACAAGGTTGATAAAAAACAAATCACCTTGGCCCCAGACAGTGGTGCTTACAAAGAGCAGAATCATCCTTTTTCACACGTGAATTTTAACATGGAAAAGATCCTCACGAGCCCCGTAGAGAACAGAGGTGTTCCACTCGAGAACATGACCATCAGAGGTGTCTCTGTAAGGACAAAAGCCCTGATGATTCCGGAACGGAGGAACTGCGATACGATCCTCGGGTTACTTCAGTGTGAGACGCAGGGCAAGGTGCTTAATTCCTGGAGGCTCAGTTTTGTATTTGGAAAGTAGAAGCCAATGGGTGCCTGACATTTGTTCTTTTCTACTCTAAAGCAAAATTTCCAGGTTCATCTACAGATCAGTGGCTGGGGGTCGGTGAGGGGGAGGCTGAGTTTTTCTCTCAGGCTGAGTCACAAGTTCTTGGCTAAGATGGGCCCGCTCGGCATCGGGGATACGGCAACACCGGCAGTCTTTTTCTTTCTGGTCAGGCTAGTCTGAGCTATTGGGTCTTCTTGGGCTCATTCTTGTGCTGAATTCTAAATATTTGGACCATACCCTTCCACTCCCATCACCCCACTCCCAGGTACCAAGGTGAGGGGTGCGAGCTCTGGGGTCAGAGACCCGAGTTCAAATGCTGACCCTGGGATCACGGTCAGTCCCTGAAGCTCTGCGCCTCCACGTCCTGCCCTATAAAGTGAGCTCAGCGCTCAGGGCCGCGGGCGCAGCACGCAGGCCTGTGCCCACCCAGCGAAGGCCCCTGCTGTCCTTGGAACTGGGGCCGAGGAGCCTTTTGCTAGGAAAAGGAAATAAAAACACTTGACCAAAGGAAGAAATAAGGGAAAACCTAACCGTTAAAACTCACAGATATAAAAAGAAAAATATGAAGAGAAGGAAAAGCAGGAGGAAGAAGAAAGAAAATGGGAAGCAAAATTGTTTTCTTCATCAGTGAATATTTAGGGAATCATACTTATGTTTTTAAAAACCATCAATTTAACAAAATAAATTGTGACAAAACTATACTGGGAAGTGAGTAAATGAAAGGAAAGATTTTCAAGAGTAAAATCCTCATCGGCCATACAAAATAGTTTATAAACTAGATGTGGTGATGTGTACCTGTAATGCCAGCTGCTAAGGAGGCCGATGCAGGAGGATCTCCCGTTTGAGAGCACCCTGGGCAACAATGCAAGACGCCATCTCAAAAGTTAAAAAAAAAATGTTTATGACACTGCCAAAACGAACAAAGAAAGAGCAGCAAGAGCATATGATTTAGAAAAATGAACACAAATGTAGAAATTGGCAGTGAAGTGTGTTATAATAGCTAGAGAACAGGATGAGGGCATGGAGACTGCCTTTACCATTAAGTCTTTTAGAACTGCATTAATTAGTGTTACAGCAGGTGGCAAAAGCACAAAATATACACAAATAAAAATAATTTTGCAGTGGTTTGAATGTGTGTCATCCCTCAAAGGTCCATGTGCTGCAAACCTGGTCCCTGGTGTAACATCATTGAGTGGTGGGAACTTTCAGACTGCCTTGAGCAGTGATAGTGAACCTTTTAGAAGTCAAGTGCCAGACTGCAACCCCAAACCCACTTATTTATTGCCAAATGCCAACACTGCAATTAAAGCTGAATACTGAGGGTTTGGTATAGAAAAAATAACTCTACCTGACCATCTTCTGTCTTAAAAGAAAAACACAATACCACGCATGCCATAGGTTTGCCGCCACTGGCCTAGTGGGAGAAGCTAAGTCATGGAACCTGCACGTTCATGGATGGATTAATCTGGGCTGGATGTGACCGGAGCCTGTAGGATCAAGCCACTCCCTAGAGTGACTTGTTATAAGAAGAGGCCACCCTGTGTGCTGAACCCTTTCTATGCTTACCAGCTCCTTTCCTGCTTCACCGTCATGCTATGATACAGCCAGGGCTCCCTGACCGGGGTGCTGCCATGCTGTTTGGACCCCCCAGTTACCAGAACCATAAGGCAAACAAACCTCTCCACTTATAAGATAGCCAGCCTCAGGGATTTTGTTATAGCAACACAAAACAGACAAGCTTAAGGAAGAACTTTTTCCTTGCTCATGTAAATATCCACAGGGAGCAGTTCAGCATTGGTGTGGTAGATTTGGTCCATGCAGCACTGAGGGGAATAAGGCGCCTGCTCACAGTTCAAAGCTACCATGGCCAGGCGTAGTGGTGCACGCCTGTAATCCCAGCATTTGGGAAGCTGAGGAAGGAGGATCACTGTGAGTTTGAGGCCAGCCTGAGCTACAAAGTGAGTTCAAGACCAGCCTGAACTGCATAGTGAGACCTTGAAGCAGCTGTGTAACAGCTCTACACACAACCTATCGGCCAGGACTCAGCCCCTGCCCACATGCGTCTGCAGGGAAGCCTAGAAGCACAGCCATGTGCCTGCCTAGCAGAGCTCCAGCTGTGTGTGAGCAGATGAATGGAGGTAAGGGACAGCTAGACATTGTTCCTATGAGCATTACTGATGTTGGCAATACTATCGTATCTCTTTCACTAAAGTAGACTCTAAAAGCAAATCAAATACAAGGGCATATGTTATGGGCTGGTGCAGAGCCCATGCTGTAAGGTCAGAGAGCTGGGGTCTGAATCCTGAGTTCTCCTCTTAGCAGCTGTGTGCTAACATTTGAGTCTCCATTTCCTTACTTGGAAAAGTAGAACCAGACGCATAACTTGTGGTGGATTGGTAACTGGTGCTGAGCATGGATGGCCCACCTGAGGATTGTTGCCAAGATAAAAAGAACTGGAGAGGAAGAGTTGAGTGTTGTTGGTTCTCCTGTTGCTGTGGGTTCTCCTGGAGGAGCTTGTTGAGCTTCTTTCCTGATATGAAGTTGGCTGTTCTCACCATCAGAGGAACTCTGGACCTTGTTGTCACTGAGAATGACTGCGGTTCACTTTGGGGGAGCTCTGGTCCTTACGTTGAGCTTCGCTTCCTGGCTCTGAAGGGGAAGATGGGTGTGCTGCTCAGTCTCCAGGAGAAGCTTGTCGCACTGGCTTCCTGATGTGAACTTGGCAGTCATCATCACTGGAGGAGCTCAGAACCTCATTGTTACTGAGGATGGCTGTGGTACTTTTTGGGGGAGCTCTGGTCTTACTTTGAGCATTGCTTCCTGGCTCCAGTGCCGATCCCTTAGCCTGCTGGCACAGATCCTTCATTGCACTGGTACAGACTTTCTAGCTGACCTTGGGCCTTCCCAGACAGATCCGTGACACAGACTTGCACGGTTCATTGTTGTGGGCTCTAGGCCTCCAGTTGGACTTGTGGGAGGCATTGTTATGGGCTCTAGGTCTTCAGCTGAACTCACGCAGGATGTAGGTATGGAATCCAAGCCCTCAACTGGATTCTCTAGGTCTTTAGGGTGTGGACAGATTTCCTGCACATTCTTTATATTTGACTCCTTGGGTGACCATTATAAATAAAACTATATATTACGTGTCCTGGTTCTCCTTGCAAACCTTGACTACAACATAACTGTAATGCCAGCTACTTGGGAGACTGAGGCAAAAGGGTCACAAGTTCAAAACTAAACTGGGCAACTTAGCAAAAGCTTGTCTTGAAATAAAATTTTAAGTAAATGTTCAGGGATACAGCTCAATGGTAGAGTACATGCACAAAGCCCTGAATTCCATCCCAAAACCTCCCATAAAAAAAGAAAGAAAAAGAAAAGAAAAATAGGACCAAAATTCTCAGTTGTGACAACCAGAGGAGTTGATGCTAAAAGGCACTTATGGTAATTTCTGGCTCTGAGAAGCATTTATAAAGTGCTTGTTATTGTTATCATAAATATTTGACAATTATTAAAATAACGAAGTATCTCAACCTCAGCCATCTGAGGAAATCCAATAAAAAGAAGACTAAAATAAACAGATCCAAGCCCCAAAGAAACCTTTGGAGAATCATTCAAACAAAGAGAACAGAAGGTTAACACATTTTAATGAACAGCTTTAATAATATTCAAGAAAAGAACTGCATGCATAAAACAAGAAAAGAATACATAAAAGGGGCCAGTCAGACAGTATTGACTACAGTTATCACAAGGAACACACAACCTCAGGTTCACTGGGCCTCGTCCATCTCTCTGGGGTGCAATAGCTGTTGGGTCTCAGTCCCAGCCATGCTGCAGCAGCTGCTGGTACCCTCCTCTGACCTGAGCCAGCCCCCTACACACCCACAGCTTCTGGCTCCACCCACAGCTGTGAAGGCACCGTGGGTCCTGGCTTCCCCAAAATGCTGCCCAAGCGACTCGATGAAAAAAGTAGTTTGGCATGAATTAACTCCTATTGGCGCCAACTTTGGGCCAGACACTGAACCACGGGAGATGGGGTAAATACGAGGTATGACTATAAAATACCGTGACTACTTAAATTAAACAAAAAAGTTTAAATTATTACAGTAAAAGATGTATTACATGACTCCCTCTCAGAATACTCCCCCTCACTTTAAGCACATTTCTCCATTGTTCCTGCCACTTGCTGAAGCAGTTCTGCAAGTCCTCTCTCCTGTCTTCAGTTGTGCTGTTGTGGCTGCCTTGATGTCCTGAATCAATGCAAAATGTTTACCTTTCGTGATCATTTTGACTTTGAGGAAGAGCCGAAAGTCACATGTTTCAGAGCTGGTGGATAAGGTGGGTGGGGACACTGTGCTGTTTTTACATACCTGCTTTTCCACTGGATGGCACTCAGCAACAACAGTCACTGTATTTTTTATCACACCTCAAATAGACACCCAGGAAAGAGGTCTTCCAGAACTGCCTCAGAAAGTGGGATCCTGTGATGTGTGTTCAAAGCAAGGGAGAGTATACTGAGGGAGACTGAATGGCAATATATCTCTTACTGTAATAATTTTTTAAGTCTCAACATTCGCCATATGCTTCAACTACCTCTTTTATGTAAAGCATTCAGCACAGGGTACTGCTCTATGGTCAGGTCATTTCCACCTGATCTTACTGTTGATCTTCGAGGTTCTGCCTTTCAAATACACTGAGGCACATCCCACCTGAATCAGTGGGCTTCACAAAACCTCTGATAAGAGTTCTTCCTCCTATCAACTCAGGGTCCGAAGATTTCCAAAGACTGTCTGGTATATCCTGCTTCCCACCTTTGCTTCTGATTCGGAATCTTATCTGAGTGCCCATCTGAGAAATGGAGACATCCTCACTAGATGAAGCTCGGGAATATAGGGAGGGTCAGTGGGATAATTCATCTAGAATACAGCACAGTCTGTTCTCAAAGTGGGGAAAACTAGCATTGCTGCTGTCACTACCAAGAGCCTTGTCGTCACCTCCACCTGACATTCTGAATTGAGCAAAGAGAGAAAGGCTTGGATACACACTCAGGCCAGAGACTGATTCCTTGAGACTTCCCCCGGCCATCAGAAGCAGATCTGCAGTCTTCCGTGTGTCCCGTAAGGCGGCCAGCATCACTGGGATGTGCTGCCTCCCTGTGGAACTTCTCAGACAGTCAGGAGACAGCAAGCCTTCCAGCCTAGAATTTCAAGGCCACATCATTGTCAGAACAATTCCTTGGGCTTCCTAGTCATTTTGTTTACACATTAGTACTAGTCAAGTCACAAGTGAGCTTCTCCATGAGGCCTAGTCAGGCTACTCTATTGCAAATAGCAACTCTACCCATCCACTCCCAATCCTTTTCATGCTGCTCTAGATGTTCACCTTTTCACTTTCACTACTTTGATCACCTTTTAAAATACTGTACAATTATCTATTCTCAGGCTTACTGTTTCTCTCTGTTCTTCTCCATTACTTTACAGGTGCAGGACGTTTTGGTCCAGTTTCATGCCAAGTGCCTAAAATACTGCACAATGTACAAAACGGGCTCAATTAATAAATAAATGATTTCTCTTGTCACACAATATGAAATAGTTGGGAGCCTACTGTAGAAGATACTGGATTTTTTTTTTATCATACTGAGCATGTGGATGGAAGATCAAAATCCATGTTGTTCTTAGATTCTAACACAGTTCAAAGATGGATGTCATTCCAGCAATGTTCGTTCCCATACAAAGGACCCAAGCAAACATCTGTACTTTATTGGCAATAAAAATGCAGCGGCCTACATGCAACTTTAGTTTGCCCTGTCCAAGTATCCTGTGTGTGTGCAAGGGTGTGTGTCTGTATGTGCATGCATGTGGGGTTGGGTGATCCACTCAAAATTTTGAAAATATAAAGTACACAAGGAAGAACTACATTTTTCTCTAATGAGCAGAAGTTAAAAGGCAAACAAATTTGATGAATCTACAAATTCTTTTTCTATAGTTTTAGTCAACTTGACAAGTATTTGAAACCAGGACTTTGAAAAACACAGACCAAAATGGGAGGGACGGATGCAAGAACTGAGTTGCTTTCTAATATCACAAACTCAACTGCAACATGCTTGGCGTGGAAGGCTTTGACATCAGAGCTGGGCTCAAAGCATATCCTTGAGACCTCAGACTTGAACTCCTCTGAACCTCAATATCCTAATTTATCTATTTAGCCACTGAATTAAATTAGATAGTGCAATTATAATCCAATCATTTAGTCTTCCCCAAACCCTAAAATTCAGCTCTTTAAGTAATTTTCCCTTATAAAAATTTCTCAGCTGGGCATAGTGGTGTATGCCTGTAATCCCAGCACTCTGGGAAGCAGAGGCAGAAGAAGGATCATAAGTCGAAACCCAGCCAGGGCAATTTAAACAACTTTGCAAGACCCTGTCTCAAAATAAAGATGAAAAAGGACTACACGTAGCTCACTATGAAGACTCTGGCTTCAATTCCCAGTACTGAGGGGGAAAAAGTTCTGTCTTCATCCTCCTCTACACCTGAAAAAAGGTCTAGTGATGTGGGCAGTGGAGGAAAATTAACTCCCAGCAAGCTGCAACTTGTCACTGGACATGTCACTACTGGAACTTCCTCCTTGCTCTACTCCTCAGCCGTACCCCTTTTCATCTACTTTACTCACCCAATGATTCTTCCTAATTTTTTGCATTTTTAGCTCTTCAACCCTCACCTTAAATTAACTCCATGCCTACCCTGCATTTCCAAAAGCAGACTGAAAGGCTCTGCTCTAGAAGTCGTGTAGCCAAGGACCTTCATCCTCTGGAATGGCAAAGCAGCTACCCGGATTTAGGACATTCTATGCATTTTCATTTGTTTGTGTGTTTATTTATTTATTTGAAGAACTGAGGATTGAACCCAGGGTCTTCACAATGAGCTACATTCCCAACCTCTTAAAAAATAATTTTATCTTCAGAGTCTCACTAAATTGCTAAATTGCCCAGGCTGGGCTTGAAATTGTAAAGCTCCTGCCTCAGCTTCCCGGAGTGGGGAATTATCCGCCTCCACCACCATACCTGGCTTATGTTCTTTAACATGATTCATCTCTGAAGTCTAGCTAGTTATTCTTTTTGTTCTCTGCATGAGGAAAGAAGCAATAGAAATATTTCTGCATCAGTGATATCACTTACACCAGTACCATAAGAAGAAAGGTCTAAGATTTGAGGGTCATGTTAGGCTTGTATTAACTTTTTCCTCTCTGCACATTGTCTGCCACGTGGTTTCTGCTTACTAATGGAAACCCTCATTGTGTGCTCTTCTTGGGCTGAGGTCCTTACTCATAGTCCTGAAAATGGAGTGCAGAAAGCAAAGCCATGCAGGTCCCTTACAAATGACATAGTTAACAATGGTGTTTTCACTGGGTTTTCCCAAAGCGGGGCTGGAGACAAGGACTTAGGTGTAGGTGATTTATTTAGAATCCAAGAAACAGGAGGAGGCAGCAGGGAGGGTAAGACAGGAAAAAGGGATCCAAGCCAACTTTTTTTAGAGAAGTAAAAGAGGCAGGTAAATGATTTGGGCAAATGGGGCTCAGGAATACCAGGGATCCTCTGAGGCACCAAGACAATAAACCTGGCGTCATTTACCCAGTGACTTCCCACCTTTATTAGTGGCAGTTTGTCTCTGTGATAGGTTAGCCCCGCTCCTGCCTGACTTCCATGTTTGTCCTGCTGGAAGTAGAGTCACTTCCACCCACCATGTCACAGACCCTCCTAAAGCAAAGAGCAGCCATTCAAGCCTTGAACTATGCAACCCTCACACAGAGAAGGCTTCAGCCACGGCTGCCACTGAACAGGGAAGGCTGCGGGCAGATGGGGCAGGCGGAGGTTAGCACCTATGCTGAAGGTAACACTCACTTAGCTATGAAAAATGGTTTGACTGTAAGGACTCAGGTTTTCTGTGCCTTCCACTATTTCTTCTCTATTATGAAAATGGGAAAACATCAGCAATGATTACAAGCACACACTCTGTGCCAGACCATTCTGGAATCCCCAGGAGTTCTCTCCACCTTCACAAGCACCCAGAGAAGCGATGTTTTCCTTCATCTACAAACAAGAAAACTAAAGTCAAAAGGTACGTGCCTAGGTCACTCAGCCACCAAGTAAAAACCAAACCAAAGTGAAACAAAACAAAGCCCCAAACTTGGATTCTAGCCCTTTAAGATTCTAAAACACTCTTTCATGCGCAACATGGAAAGAGGAAAGAAATCACAATTGATTCAATAAAGGGCAACACCTCTTGCAGAATACTGCAACTCAGAGGAAGCAAAAGTTCTCTCAAAATATCTCAAGGGTTGCTGTGGTAATTAGCAGTCTGTCCTCGCTTCATCCCTCACTCATTAAGCGCCCCGCTCAGAGCCTCACTCCACCTTGGCTACTTGCAACACCTGCCGCGAGAAGCAGCTGGTATTTACTCTCAGCCCCCGGAGTCCTCCAGCCCTCCACGCTGCAGGGCCCCAGCCAGGCAGGCAGAGGACTGGGAGTTGGGGGGTCAGGGAGGCTGGGAATTAAACAACTCCTTTGCTAAGCTGTGGGCAGCTCCACATTTATCTTGCTCAGCTACACACACACACACACACACACACACACACACACACACACAGGCCGCCTGCCTAACCCACTCCTGCCCATGGAGCATGGAGCAGCCCCATGCTGGATGCAGAATTTGCGACTCGCCCTGAATCTGTGACTGCATAGACTACAAGAAACCTTCTGCTGGCCCGGACCCCAAACTAGTAGACTTCATTTTATTTGGCAGCTTCTCTGTTTTTCAGTTACTTTCCTTTTTCAAGGGTATTTTTTATGACTCATTTGCTGGCTTTTGCTCTCCTAAGTCATCTGATTTCCATTTAGAGTTTGCTCCTGCTTCAAGATGCATTTTCTTGTAGAGTCATTTCAGTTGAACTTAACTAGTGTGCTACAAGCTCTCCCTGAAGTTTTATCAGTGCTGAGTGTTTCAGATACATTTGATTTAATCAAGTCTATTTTATCTCATGTCCTTTCTTCTTCCTCACTCTCCTATTAAGTTTGGCCATCAACTAACTTTAAATACTCTTGGTTACTTCACTTGGCTAGGTCTTTCTTTTTTTTTTCCAGTTGAATTTCACTATTTAAGTTTTTATTTCTCAATATGCTTTGTTCCTATCTTGCTTTGGACAACGCTGAAGAGGGCTGACTGTTCAGCTTCCCAATAAGGGGTTTTCCAAGTAGAGTGTGTATCCTCATTTGTTTCCATAGTCCCCATCTGGCCTGCAGTTCTGGTGTCCTTTTGAAGAAGTCCCGGTGGCGGGGATGGGGTGTGTGTGTGTGACATGGTCACTCCCTCTGACAGGGTGCTGCTGCACTTTGCTGAGCACCCTGGGACTTCATATACATACTCGGAACTCCTCCGGGACAGACGACACTCCTGTCCCATGTTGGTTTTTTAAACCTGGGAAAGTTCTTTGTTTCCCTTTTCTTTTCCTGAGGATATATGTTAGGATAAAGTTGTTGATTTACCTTGTAGTTAAATTTAAACTTGTGATTGGGCCCCCAGGTAGAACATACCTACAGAAAACACAGGAATGTCCTGAAGGGAGACGATGTTGGGGGGAGCACAGCATCCCACCTGGGAATTTATTTAGACTAGTGGTATAAAACTGATGTCACAAAGGGCAGGGTTCTGTTTCAGTATTTTCCATGAAAATAAGGAAGCCCCAGGGCCCCTCCTTGCGCTCCTGTATCTACAAGGGCTTTGGATGGTTGATGCGGATTTGATTCCAGTTCCAACACTTGGGAACGATCCAATCTTGGACAAATTATTCAAGCTCTTCACACCTTCCTTCTGCCACTTGAAAATGTGGATAAACAAATATTTGATCTCTCGGAATGTTATGCGGCTTAAAGAAAGATAACATGTGCGGGACTAGAGAGAGGTCAACGTGCTCAACGCTGTAATTACTAAATACTGCTGCATGCAAACTTTAAAACGGTGAACCTTATGTTTCTTGAATTTCACCTAAAAAAAAAATACCATATGTGAAAAGTTCTAACGCACAGCAGGTGCTGAGCAGAAGTTCGTGGCCCTTTTGTTATGAGCAGAGGGTCAAGGCCCTCTCTGCCAGTTTTCAGTGGTTCCTGACTGTCGCAGGGCCCCGCCTGAGCTGTGCCAGCTGCCGCGGTCCCCTCCGCTGAACGGGCGAACGGCGCCCCCTGTCGCCTCGTGGTGCGCAGGTCCGTTCACAGATGAGGACGACTTTCTCCGGGATTCCCGGGGAACACAGAACCGAAACATACACAGAGGTTTGGCTTGTGGAGAATCAGATGCAAAAACTCTGCCCTGGCGCTCCTGACTTCTGTTTTTACCAGTGTCCTCGGGTGAATCTCAGACCTGTTCCGATGTGAGAACCACGTTAGACACTTCCATCGCCTTTATGTTGTGGTCACTTTGAAAACTGACAGCGAATTCTTTGGGACGGATGATAACACCGTGTATCTGTACAGTCTCTCAGGGTGCTTTGTAATTGCTCGGTCTTCACAGGAACTCTCTCTCTGGGTGGCCACACCGTTCCCATTTCACTGATGTGGAAACTGAGGCAGAGTCATCCCGGTCCCAGCTCCACAGGGGCGGAGTCAGAACTTGAGTCCTGATCTTGAGTCCTTCCGTCCACCGACTGAGACTTTCTTTCTTCTGCAAGTAAAATTATTCTCATGGTCTGACACACCTTCCTACCTTCTTTCTCCTTTTAGAGATGATCATTATCATCGTTTCTATCCTGTGGACCATGGCGGGAGGGGGGCCGAGGGCTGGGGGGCCGCTGGAGCAGGACTAGGCCATTTCCTTCCTCCTGTACCCTCTCCAGACTTCGGGGGTCATAAAAGTTGTCCTAAGTGTAAACTTTTCGTCTAGCTGTCTGCGTCTGGGTTCAAAATCAGGCCACCTTCATAGGATTCTGATTCTGGGCATTCACTGCATACCCAGGAAAACAGTATCAGTGGCAATAACTACCTCTGCACAATCCAGGGAACTGAAGGCATTAATGTGTTTAGAGTATTAGTTGGGAAGAAAAGAATATTAGTCGGCACATAATAGGTACTCAAAAGTGGTAGCTGTCATATTTCTGTGCTATTTATTCTGTCAATAGAACTAACTGTATCATTGAGATCACGAAGTTATTGCTTTTGATTTCACAGAAGTAAAATGTAAACAAGGAGGACTGGGAGTGTAGTTCAGTAGTAGAGTGCCTGCTTAGTATATGGTTCCATCCCCAGTACTGCCAAAAAAAGAAAAAAAGAAAGAAAGAAAAAAAAAACTTAGAAGAAGAGAAAAAGGAAAAGAAAACTAGCCAGGTATGGTGGTACATTCTTATAATCTCAATACTCTGGGAGGCTGAGGCAGGAGAATTGCAGTTTCAGGCCCAGGCTGGCAATTTAGTGAAATAGTTATACCCTGCCTGAGAAATTTATTTAAAATAATTTTAAAAGGGGCTAGGTATAATTCAGTGCATAGACCCTGGTTTCAATTCCCAGTACTGGGGAAGAAAAAAAAAAAAAAAAAAAAAAAAAAAAAAGGAAAACTCTTTGGTAGCCTAACACTGTTCTTACATCTTTGTTGTGACCATATCTCTGCATAATCGTCTGTGCATCATCTTCCAAATATTTTCCACAGCTTTTCTCTTCTACACTGTTATTAAATGAGCATTTTATTTTTATTTATTTATTTATTTTTTTGCGGCACTGGGAATCAAACTCATAACCTCACGCCTGCCAGACAGGTGATTAAGCCACTGAGCCAAACTCCCAACCCTAGTTTTTCCAGGCAGGGTCGCACTATGTAGCCCAAGCTGGCCTTGAACTCACAGCGCTCCTCCTACCTCAGCCTCCCGAGTGCTGGGATTAAAGGTGTGCGCCACCACGCCCGGCTATAAATGAGCATTTTAAATCAGGTTTCACTATGACATTTTTACACCTGCATACAGCCCACTGTGCTCATGTCCATCCCTCATTCCCCCAGCCCCTCAAATAAGTCCGACTTGTTCTATTTCAGTTCTCAAGATACAAAGTAGCAGAGCCCCTCTTTCTGTCACAAGGAGAAACCAGTCTAGTTTCTCACATTCTTCTTACTTGCTTATTTAAACAGTGTCTGTCTCCCTTATTCAATAGGATGCAACGTTTGGCCAGAACAAGCAGAATTTCACTTTACTTAACTGCCAACTGTGGCATTTCCTTTGTCCCAAAACCTGTTTCTCACCCAGGGGTGCTTTGAGCAAAAAGCTGGGAGACAATAGACTCATTCATGCCCCAGGTCGTGTTTGCCCTTCCTTTGTGCAGGAAGATGACCTGTGTGCTTAGCCCCAGGTCCCGGAGAAGCCGGTGGGGAAGAGCTGCCTGCGCCAAGGTCAGAAATGTGCGAGAACTGCTAGTCTCTGGGTTCCTCAAAGATTCCTGCCTCCTAGTTGCTCAAACTTTTCAATGGGACGGAGGAATCTAAAGTTAGGAAAGTGTAACTATTTATTCAAGCTAACAAACATTTACTCTCCCTAATGGAACTGCAAACAGAACTGTATTTCTTGGCTTTGCTCCTGCTTCCTAGCCAGGCTGCCTTTAAGGCAGAATTGGTTACCATCTTGGACTCTCAAAAAGATATGCTCCTGCTGGTTTTATTTTAAAGCCAATATAAAGGCCACCTGTGCATACTGCCCCCATTTTATTTTGTTTTGGGCTTTTTTTTTTCCTTTCCTTTCCTTTCCTTTTCATTAACTTGCTTTAACTACTGCTAAGGAGATGGCAATGGGGTTGAAGGGTAGAGAATTCTAGTTTCAGAGAAGACCAGAATCATGCCCCAGCCAGGCACCTCGCTGGCCTCTGGTTGCTATTTTATTTTAATAATGCTATTTTATTTTACAGGGTTTCCAAAGGAACAGCTAAGATAATAAACATCAAAGTTTAAAACCATGCCTGGCACACAGTAAAGCAGTGATCTCAACTGCAAGTGTGCACAGATTTCTACCACGGTGGAGCAGAACCCTGGGGACTCTTGTTAGCAGCGGGAAGTGAATGCATAGCCATCCAGGGCACATCTGCCCAGCGCGCCCCAACTCCCTCTTCCTGCTAACTGACCTCATCTTTTGTGAGAGCTTCTCTGGTGGGTCAGCCAAGCCCAGCACTCTGGGCTTAGGCAAATTCACTGACCCAATCAAGTCCTTCTCCTGAATTGTATATAAAATTTTCTATAAGCCTGCCCAGTCAAGTCCTTCTCCTGAATTTTATATAAAATAAATAGAATAAATCTGTATGTTTATATTATACCCTTTGTGATACAGGGTTTTGCTGAATTGCCCAGGTTGCCCTTGACCTTGCAATCGCCCTGGTTCAGCCTCCTGAGTAACTGGGGTCACGCACATGGGGCACCCCCCCCAAGCTGTCCCCCTACTACTAAGAGATGATCCAATTGTGACAATGAGAGGGATAATGAGAATGGCAAACCCTTTCAGCACTTACCCTGGCCTGGGTCCACTTTTAAGGACTAAAAACTCAATAACTCATTTGACCTTCAGGAACGCCAAGGAGGGCGATACCATGATTATCCCCCTTTTACAGATAAGAAACTGAGGCTCAAAGAGATGACGTTGTTGGTTCATGATTGCACATAAGGCAGAAGTGGCAGGAGCCCTTTCTTCTCAGTGCCACCTTGCCTTCTTACCAACACCTCTCTCTGTTGCTGTCACAGAGGTGAAGGGGGACCAGGGTGACACAAGGATAGTATCAGAAACTCCAAATACAGGGGAAATATTTAACTCTCAGCCTTTTAGAAGTCTGATATGCTGAGTTCATGTTCTCTAAAATTGAAGAATGAATTCTAAGAACAACAGAGGTTAAGAGTACGAAATATTTACTGAGGATAGAAAGCGCCTGTCTGAGAGGGACAGGAGGGAACACCCAGAGTGTGGGTTGCCCAGGACCCCACTTCTTATGGAAAGTTTTATAGAGCATGCCACATGGGTACAACGTGGGTTATAGCTATGATCCACCAATAAGACTGCAAGTCTAGCGCTTAGATAATATTAACCCAATAGGGAAGCAAGTCACATTGCAAGCAGGCATGGCAAGTTGATGTCAGATCCAAGGGGACTTCCTTGCCCACTAAGGTGACTGAAGCCTATCTAGATTTTATTAGACCAGGTGTTATTACTTATCTCATCTCGTGGGGGTTATGTAGGCCTTTCGTTGTTATCTTGAGGCCTGGCCTCCAACTGATGCATCTCTAGGTCACAGTTCTGGTGTGTTTTCACCTTTTGTCTTGACTGCAGGACCCAGCCTTCTCTGACCACCTATAATATTGCTACCTTAGTTGCCTATAATAAGGGGAAAGTGGCCCTTGCTGGTGACAGAAGCCTAGGCTCTTCCATCTGAGTGGAGTCTGTGGGCTGCTTTGCTGCTCTGCTGCACAGAAAGAGGTCACCTGCTACAAGAGAGGCCACCTGCTGCAGGAGAGGGTCAGGCCAATGTACAAAGGGGAGTGAAGGGAGGAGACAGTAAGGTAAGAAAAGAGAGAAGCTTGGTGACATTGTGTCTGAGTTCCTGAAAGTGGTACCTAAGGTCACTTCCACCCTTAGGCTTCTCAGCTTTTTGAGATAATGAATTGTCTTTTGATCTCCTTTCTAAAGCTCAGTTTTATTTGAATTAGTCCCTTGCAAACAAAGATTTCCTGATGAATTTATGCAGCAAGACGTGAGTTTTATTTTCTGTTGTGACATAATACACGTAACATAAAATTTACAATGCTGTACAACACCACAGTATCTAGTTCCGGGACATTGATATCACCCTGGAAGGAGACTCTGTAGCCATTAAAGAGTAACTCACCATAACTCACTCCCCACAGCCCTGGAAGCCATTAATCTCCTCCTCATCCCTCTGGATATTTCACATAAATGGAATTATAACATTACGTGCCTGTCTTTGGTGGGTGGTTTCTTTCACTTGGTGTGTTTCTGAAGTTCATCCACATGTGGTGTTTTGGGCTGACTTCCATCATTTAGCACAGGGTTACCAAGATTCATCCATGATCAATATTTCATTGTAATACTGAAAACTACCATTTTGCATGGATACACCACATTTGTGGATATTTGGGTTGTCTATATTTGTGGGCGATAGGGAATAGTGCTAGGAATATTCATGTACAAATACATGTTTGAACGGCTGTTTTCAATCCTTTTGGGTCTATATCTAGGAGAGAAATTGCTGGGTTATATGCTAACTCTTGAGTACATTGAAGAACTGCCAAACTTTTCACAGTGGGTGTACCACTTTACACTCCCCCAGGCAATATAGAGACATAGTTATTTTTAGGTATGAGCAAAATTTCCTTAGAGACTTTGTGGGTTTACTGGCTTGAGTAGCCTCACAGAAGTACACATGTGGATGTGCAAGCTGGTGTTTCACGTGTCAGCACGGCCTGTGCAAAGCTCTCACCCGCCTTCCAGGTGGTATAAAAGTGGAACAAGGACATGGTGGCGCCAGCCTGTGATCTCAGCACTCTACAGCAGGAAGAGCACAAGGACCAGCAATGTCACAAGACGCCATCCTGAGGCAAAAATTAAAGAGGATTAGGGATGCTGCTCTGTGTGAAGGTCCTGGGTTTAATCTTCAGTGCCACAAAAAAATAAAGTATAAAAGAGAAACAAGATTCACTTGAAGTTTTAAGAATCGTGAGATATAATGGACGCTATCATCAAATGGTCAACTTTTAGGTAAAAAATAGTTTTAAATAGGCTATTTCATGTATCACCTGACATATAAATAGTCATATAAGGTAAACTTATGCTCTTTGTCTTCAGTGGCTTGCTACCTTTATATAATTTTGCAGCCTAATGCACAAAATGAATGAAGAATGCAGTTTGCCTGAAATAAACACTTTTCCAGGAGGGTTACCCAAAGCATGCTAGATGTGGTACAAAATGAATACAGACCTATAAACCTGCCCAGTATAGTACAAAAATCTGAATCAGGAAGCTTAGCCCCCAAGAATATTCATGAGTGATCCCAACAAGAAAAGTGTGCTGAAAATTTAAAATGTCTGTATCTGTTACTAGATTTTGGGACATTTTTACATGATTTTCTCCTTTTTATTCTATTAAATCTATTAAGTTTTCTAGTATATACTTATACTACTTTAAGAGGAAAAAAAAAAACAGATACAATTCTATAACTTCCCTCCCAGGGAACTTTGGCACTACCAGGAGACATTTTTTTGTAGTTATAACTGAGAAGTACATTCACTTTGGCAAGCAAAAATCCAAGATCAATTTGTAGTATAGATAAACAAACATTTTATAACATTATAATCAACTTTTATACATAAATCAGGGGATATTTGGAGTACTTTTTGTTTGTTGTGTTCTGTTCAGTCCAATATAGTTGCCATGGTGTTAATCTTGAACACTCTTTTAAGCATCTGCAGGATGTGGCATCAATATGGCCCCATTTTAAGCATTTACTTTTATTGTTCACATACATTCACATTCTTATATCTTCTAATGCTGATTTGTACGAGTGACTGTTTTGAAGAATGTGGTTGCTCCAGCTAAAGTCTTTAGAATAAAACAACCCTGCTCTGAGAAGTGTGTGCTTTATTTGGTTTCTCATATTGAGGGGGGGAAAAGCAATTCAGACGTTCAGTAAGAACTTGTTTATTATTATATAAGTGCATCTGAATGCCAAGCTTTCTTCATCCACCCATCTTACTACTGATGGAGGGACTACTACCCCTGGCACTGGACACTGGCTCCTCCTCATACAGTGCAACCCCTCAGGTCACAGTTGAACATTTGAAGTCTTCATCAGATTTTTTGGTGGGGCAGGGGGATAAGGTACTGGGGCCCAAACCTAGGGCCTTTGAACTGAACTATATCCCTAGCCCTTTCTTTATTTTTCAATTTTGAGTCTTACTAGGTTGCTAAGTCGACCATGCTGGGCTCAAACTTGTGCTCTTCCTGCCTCAGCCTCCCAGAGTGATGGGATTACAGGTATGCTCAGCTTCATCAACTTCATCTTCTATTTTTTGCAGTATGTAAACTTTTTGTTTTTCATGCAGTGGGAAAACATGAAAAATGAGTTCTGTATAAACAAGAGGTACAACTAGGCAGACAAACAGCAAAGCAGAACTGCCTGCTCCCTGCCCACCCCACTGCAGCCTGTGACCAGGAACAAAAACATCACACAAAAACCCTGGGCTCTTCTGAAGCCTCTCTGAAGATGCAACTACCCAGGCATGTGAGAGACTCACTGTCAAGGATAGATGGAAGATCAGGGCTGGTAAATTGCCCCTAGCGGAGTTCTTGCCTCTTCAATTTGGCATGCTGCCGCTCGCCGTCTTCTGCCAGTGCAGAGTAGCCAAGCTACCAGAGGATCCCTGCAGACATGTTGGGGAAATTTGCCATGCATTCCACAAGCAGACCAAGGGCCGGGCCAAAGGACAGATAGTTCATTTCAAAGCTAAGCCAGGCAAGGCAGTTGGGTGGAAGGGACAGGCAGGGGCAGCAGCTCAGTAAATGGGTGGAAGAGCAACAAAAGCTTTTTCCTAAGTATGGGTTCACCTAAGGCACAGTGCCGCCTCCCACTTCCAGCTCACCCAACAGGAACAGCATGGCTGAGGTCAGCCCAGTGAGCAGGGCAGCCCCAGTCCTACAGTTCACCCGAGGTTTTTATCCTAGGGTCCTCAGAATCGGGTTGAGGAGGAGGGGAAGATGGCAGGAAGGCTGGGGCAGCAGCTTGGGCAGACCCTTCACTGAGAAACTCTCAGTGAGGGGAAGAACACATGGCAGGACTCTTCAGCCCTCACTCCCCGCCCCAGGACCCCGGCCGAGCCATGGGGCGTGCTCAGCGGGAGAGAGGGGAGCACCGCAGCAGGGGAGAGGTCTACACCCAGGGACTCCTGACCCCTCCCACGAAAGGCACATTTTAATTGGCTTCCAAAACTTCAAACCCTGCAAGAGCACAGAGTTGTGGCATTGGACAGGCAACAAGAAGAGTGGTGGCTTGATCCCCGCAAACATAAGCAGCCTGAAGCCCTGACCTGGCGGGGCCCATCCATCAGAGATGAGTGGGAACTTGGAGAGCGAGAAGGAGCTTCCCCCTTACCTTCACACCCACACCTGACGCCCAGCAGAAAGTCCGAAGAGGGGCAGGGAGCACCCATCACCAACTCCATCCACGCAACGCCAGCTCTGCAAGAGCTCAAGGCAGAAACAGACTCGGGAGATGGCAAAAATCAGACTGGGCCACGTGGGCTCCCTGCTCTCAGTGGGATGGGCGGTGCAAGGCTGGGGAGCATGCACCCAGCTTGCTCATGATTTGGACAAATGGGTGACTTGGTCCCTGTCTCAGTCCCGGTAATGCTAGATCCCCTCTGGGGGCGGGAGGGAAAGGAAGAGGATGAGGAAGCGGCGTGGGGAGGGATGGCAGAGCATCCTTGGGAGGGAAGAAAGCCTTTGCTAGCGACAGCGTCTCTCAGACACACCAAACCGCAGCCTTCTCCTGCTCACCTAGAGGACTAGCTTCCTTATTCCCAATCATCAGAGCCCTCAAAGCTAAGGAGCGTGAAGAGATGCAGGCGGGAAAGAGCCAGGGCCCCCTCAGACACACAAATTGTACATGGAACCTGATGCCCCCAGTGGGGGTCCCAAGCCCCTCTTCAGAGAGGCAGGAGTAGGGGAGTAAGGGGTGACCACAGGGACAGATGTGACATGCTGCCAGATGTGGCTATTTTGAGCCTCCCCAGCCCACTTCTCAGGGCCGTGCTCACACTGAAGCAGGGTTGCTTCCTCTCAGAACTGCCCAGGGACAGTGCTGAGGGTCTTCGCGGGGTAGAGACTGGACTGTGGCTCCTCAGTTGGCCACGACTCCAAGGGCAGAAGCACAAGCGGAAAGGCTGGGGTGGCTGCGGTGTGGTCCTCCCTGAGTGGGACAGGGGTGCCTTCGGAGTGGGGCAGCCTCAGAGGAGTCAGGGGTGAGGTGGCTCCCCCGGGGGTAGAAGGAAGAGGTCACGGGCCAGGTTCCAGGCAGGGGACAGCATGGAGGGCCAGGACCTCCATGGTGGTAGCTGGCCGAGGGCAGGATAGGGAGTGGCAAAACAAGCAGACACTGGGTGTGGGTGGCTTCTCTGAACCAGAGTGGACAGAAGATTCCCTGGACCCTGGCAGCAATGTAGATGGGAGGCTGGAGGAATCGCAACTCCCTTGAGACAAACAGGGGCTCAAGGCACACTCCTCTGAGGCCCACAGATCAGCCTGCTAGCGGGTATCAACAGGGCCCAAGGGCCTCTTCTACCGGCTCCTGGCTCTGGGCCTCAGGGCCTTCTCTCTTTGGAGGCCCCCAAATCTGCTGACTTGAAAGAGCCAAGCTCCATGAATAACATGGCAGAGGGACAGGCCCCTCAGGGCAGCTGGTGGGCACAGATGGGCAGACTCTGGACTCAGGCTTCTGGCATCCTCCACTGACTCTTCCAGGCCTGGCCCACCCAGCAGGGTTCCAGGAGACTGGCTGGCTGACTCCTCCACTCCGGTTTCTCCCTCTCCTTCTTGGCTTGCTGAGGGCCAACAGACAGAACACTTGGGGTATTGTCTTCTGCTTCCCCGATCCTTGGTTACTAACCCTTCCACCCCTCCTAGCCTTCTCTTCTCTTCCTCCTGCTCCACCTGAGAGTTCCAGGGCATGAAGAGGCATGGTGGCTTGGTGCTGTGCTGGGTTGCAGCCACTTGTCAGACCCTTTCAGCTTTAGGCCCTGCCTCCAGCTCCAGCTGGGTAAGACCCTCATTCTGTGTGTGGTTCAGAGTTTTGGGTGATTCTGACTGTTCCTGGGGAGAAGTTAGCCCATCAGACTCTCTCCAGAGGACTGGTGAGGCCATCTCAGCTGCAGGAGAAATGGTGACACATCCCCAGGCCAGGAATCGGCCGCTGTGCCGAGCTGGTGGAAAAGCTGGTTTTCTCTTCGGGGGTCCTCTGGGTCTTCGCCCTTGGTGGTGTCATCCAAACCAAGCAGCTTCTCCACGCACTCATTGCTTCTCAGGAGCTGCAGAGACTTCCAGGTATCTGCTGGACTTTGCCCAGCTCCACCTTCCAGGGCCAGCAGCTCTGTCTGGTGCTGAGGCTGAGGCTTGCAGGTGCAGCTCTAGGGCAGCACACAGCTCCTGCCAGGGCCGGATGCATTTGTGCTCTGCTGGTCCTGTCCCAAATCCAGGGCTCTGGCCACACGATGCTCCCACTGCTTTCTTCCTCAAGGTCTCCTTGGGGCTCAGTTGCCTTCTCTGCCATGGCCCCTGGGCCTGAGTCATGCACCCAGACACTAGCCTGCAGGCAGCAAAGATATAGAAAGTTTTCTCAGTCAGACAGGGCTTTCCCAGGGGAGGGCAGAGAGGCAGGGCTGACCCCTAAGGCACTGGGGAGAGAGGGAGCAGGTGAAGGAGGGTTTAGTGCTGTGTCAGCCGTGAGCTCCTCCTCGAAGAAGGGTTTGCTCTGCAAGGAGGTGAGGAGTGGGTTGGTGACACCCAAGAATCCAGAGAGCTGGCTTCAGCGGTGGCAGCAGTGGCGGCAGCAGCAGAGGAAGCAGCTGGAGAAGGTGTCAGTGCTTAGCATCAGAGCAGCAGAAGCGGGGAAGCTGGAGCCAGGGGGAGCAGGGGCAGTGGTGAGGAGGCTGGCCTTCCAAGTTTATCCCTTGCATTCTCTCAAGCTAAACCAGCTACTCTTGGCCTTTTCCTCCCCACTGAATGAGTCAGTGGAGGGACCCCCTTCTCCAACACAGAGTTGCTGTGCCCCAACTCACTCCGAATCAGCCCCTAGCGATGATGGAGAGAGAGGCTGACTTGGGGCTTAACCTCCTCGTAGTGCGCTCCTTCCTTCACCACAGCCTCAGAGGAGGCCACTATGGGTGGCAGCCTGAACTGGCTTCCCCTCTGGGGCTGAGGCCTTCTCCACCACCACCAGCACTTAGGCCTAAACACTCAGCTCCTCTGGTCCAGGCAACAGCCCCAACTGCTACAGGAGCTACGTCTGCCGTGCCCGTGGGGGCTGGGGATCTTTGTTGTAAATATGACTCATGGACGCAGAGGGAAGAGTGGGACCAGAATCAAGGTGGCCCTGGAGGTCAAGAAGAGCCCAGGAGGAGCTGCACACAACCGGCTGTCCTTGTCACTGTACGTCCTCTTGTGAGTGAGCAACTCGGAGGACTGCATAGGGCCCCAGCCAGCCGCTATGGCTCAGCGAGTGGGAAAGGACCTCGGCACAGGGACCCGCAGGCCAGGCTCCCACTGGCAGAGGATGAGGTGCTGTCCCTGGGTGAGGGGTGACTTGTGCAGTTTGTGTGGAGGAGAAGCCTCTGGCTTTGGTGTCTCACCCAGGCTGCTCAGCTCAGGATCCTCCAGGGCACCGAGTGGGAGGAATGCAGAGGCAGACCCCAGGTCATACTTCTTGCCCTTCATCTTGTTTGTCCTTGACCTTGCTGGAGGGGGACCTCACCTTGACCTTCACGGACAGGCCAGACATGCTGGGCTCAAGTCGTCACGGGAACCAACAGTGACTTGGGTCTCCTGCGTTCCTTCTCCTGCTTGCCTGGCCTGGAATGCAGGTTGTGCCACCATGTGTGTGCCGGGCGTGACATGCGCTGAAGACCTTACGCAGCGCAGAGGAACTTGCTGAGGCCAGTGAATGAGGGTGTGTGGTGGTGACCCCCAGCTGGCAGGCAGTGGCTGAGCCGTTGTCTACTTATTAACCAACCTCATGTTCCTAGTGGAGCAAAGAAGCAGGATTTAAATTCTAATCATACAGACTCCCAATCTGATGCTTTATCCATTGTATTAGACTTTCACAAAATAATATACAAAAATTTTAAGCCCAACCCACCGTATTAATATTTCAACCCAGATAATTCTTTGCTGTGGACGGCTGTCCTGTGCTTTGTAGGATGTCTGGTAGCAACCCTGGTTTCTGCTTACTAGACGCCAGGAGCCCCCCTCCCCCAGTTAGGACAACACCAAGTGTTTCCAGGTGGTGCCAAAGTTGCCTGGGGTGGCAGGGGGGATAAAATTATACCTGGTGTAAAGAAAAATGAGGAGTTTTGAGTTATTTTATTTTATTTTTATTTACAAAGAATCAACATAAAAATCAATGGAACAGACAAGCAGCTTTAGCAAGGTCATGGTACAAGGTCACAAAGCCATATACAGAAATCTAGTGTTGGCCTATATTCAAGTAATGAACAATTCAAAAGTAAAATTGTAGAGGCACAAGTTACAACATCACAAAAAAGCTGAAAGTAACATTATGGTATAAATCTACCAAAATACATTCATTATCTGTATCCTAAAAACTATAAAACCTGATCAAAAGTACTCAAATGCAACCTAAATAAGTGGAGACTATGTATGTGAATTGAACAAATATCAAAACATTTATTCTCCCTAAACTTATTTATAAATTCACCTCAATGTCTATCAAAATCTCAGCAGGATTCTTTTTTTTTTTTTTTGCTTTCTTACAGTGAAGGGAGGCATTGAATTTACTTCTGGACAGGCCATGCGGATGACAAAGGAGGCCACTGTTTTGTTTTGTTTTGTTTTTAACTATCTTAACTATTTTTTATATACATATACATAAACATATACATAGCTTTTCTTGAGCTTGTCACACAAATGAAACAATATGACGCTGACATGTGTGACTTATTTATTTCACTGGTAAGTATGTTCTCAAGGTGCATCCATTTAAGTATAAAAGTGTCCAGTTTATCGTTCTATATAATGGAACACTACTCATCTATCAAGAATGGTAAGAGTTTTGAGTTTTCATTAAGACAGCCCTACTGGAATTTCACAATTATTGGGAACGGCTACATTTCATTCACCAAGTTACATAACTGCACGAAAAGTCAGATGCACGCAGGTTTGAATCCAGCTGACTGTGTGGCGGAGAACTCGGGAGGCAGAGTCAGAGCCTCGCTGCCGCCGTCCCTTCCCGCGCCCCACTGTCACCTACGCAGCTGGCGCAGCACCAAGTAGTAAAGTCGTAAAAAAATATTGCTAAAACTCACATAGTAGAGGTAGAAGTGTCTAATCTTGCAGAGGTGCACTACCAGCTGTTCAGGGGCGCGTGTGGCCCACAAGACCCTGTGCTGGACACGCCTGCCCTGCAGTGTCTCAAACGGTGGCAGTGACTGTAAATCTAAGAATGCTAGGACTGAGCTAGAAAGCCTGCTCACGCAGAGAACGCAGAGCGTTAACTTCAAGGACGGTCGCCGTTACACAACTTCCTTAATCTTGGGGAAAGCGCGTCTGCTTTCCAACTCAACAGTGGGAAAGGTCCAGTTTGGAAAATTCCCACCAGCCCATGCGCGTGGGGTGCAGCCCACAGAAGGGGATTTTGCACAGTCCTCGGGCCGGGTCCCAGATTCGCCGTACCACCCACACGCCCGGCCCAGGAGCAGCCCCCGCCCTTGCCAGGGGCCTCTGCGGACCTCAGGGCCTGAGCAGAGCCCCCGGGGCTGCTGAGCTTGTCTGGACAGGGCTCCCCAATGGGTGCAGTCACCAGTGGACCCCAGATCAGCGCTAAACAAGCGCAGGACTCTTATTTTAGACTTGTCAGTTTTTATTATCTCCGCCGCAGTGAAGAGGGAGAGTGCTGTGATGGGCACTTCACCAAGAAAATTAAACTAATTTAGCCCTAATATGTAAACCGTGGCGAGGATAGGGCTCTGGGCTTTTTAATTTGCTGATATGACCCCATGCAGATGGTTAAATGATGGAAATAATCATTTTCTTAATAGAGAATTAAAAAAAATCTAGAATTGGCACTTCTTTCAACTATGGGGAAAGTGTCCAGTTTTTTTGATAGCTTGAGATGTTATTTATACCTCATTAATATTCCAACATAATTCTAATCTGAATCCCAAGTTTTATTGAATTTCAATAACTGAATATTTGTGATGAGCCCAAAGTTGCATTTTGGAAATTTACCAGCAGATGGCAGTAGGAGACAAAGAGTTTTTGCCGTTCCTCCTTTCCCCTCCCCCATGGCAATAACAGTTTTCAAAAGCAATTTTTTTTTCTAAAAGGCATTCCTTACTTCTTACCATTGCGTATTACAAAGTAATCAGGTGTGATGGTTTAACTAATGGTCAACTTGTAACACTCAGCTGAATTGAATCAGCATGGTTCTGGGCGTGGAAGGCCCACCTGAGGATTGTGGCAGACAACATAAAAAGAACTGGAGGGGAAGATGGTGTGCTGTTGATTCTCCTGGAGAAGTGTCACGCTGGTTTTCCTGACACGAACTCAGCTGCTCTGATCCACAGAGGAGCTCGGGTTTTCGCTGCCATAAAGGTGACTGCGGTTCTTTTTTCAGGAGCTCTGGTCCTTACCTTGAGCTTCCTGGCTCCAGTGCAGATCCCTCAGCCTGCAGGCACAGATCCTTCTTCCCACTGGTGCAGACTTTCTAGCTCCCACCACTGACTTTTGAGCCTTCCCGGTGTAGATCCTTGCTACAGACTTGCATGAGACATTGTCATAGGCTCAAGGCCTCCTGCTGGACTCATGGAGGACATTGCCATGGGATCCAGGCCCTCGGTTGGATTCTTTGGGTCTCTAGTGTGTGGGCAGGTCTCCCGCACTCTTTTGCATTTGACTCTTTAGGAGAATATTGTAAAATCTATAAATTATGTGTCCTGTATTAAATCTTTTCCCTTATAAGCCCTGACTACAGCACCAGGTGTTTGAATCCTTTGGAAAAGTAAAAATGATTATTGTAACTGTTTATCCCAAATAAGGGACTCAATTTACTTCAATAAATTGGATTAATTATAGATTATTACAGATACAGAATTACACAATTATAGATTTATTTATGGTAACTTAAACGAATTTTTACCAGTGAAGATCACCTTTAAAAAACTGATTTAACAGAGCTGTTCCCTCCTTTCTCTTTTGCCTCATGAATTTCCAATAACAATACCATTAGATTTTGCTATTATTTCAATTCAATTTACAATTACTGTATGCCAGGCAATAAATTAGACTCTATTTAAAAGATTACTCCCTTTCCTGTGAAAACCAAGTGCTAATAAGCGGAAATAGAAAAATCGAATGGTTAAGAAGTATGTAGAATCTTTTTGTTCTGGCTAGAACCCCAGTTTTACTTATCCTGATTATAAAATTATTACTACTTTTTTTCATATCTGCTTGTATGTCTGCCTCATTTAAACTGTATCTCAGGAACTGTGCTTATATGCATTATATCTATAATATACATAAATATTACAAAAGGACACCATTTCATTAAGCAGTTTGCTGTAGATCACCCAGCAAGGAAGGAACAGCCTGACATAGGCCAGAACTTCTCTCGTGTGTGCATTCAACACATATTCATTAAAGGCTACGCTGAGAGCCACATGAGCAGCTGGGGACAATAAAAAGCAATGCTGTCCTTGCCTTTGACTTTAAAATCCAGTCAAAGAAATGAGAGAGATTCAGAAAGAGGGCACAATTTAAATAAAAACAAGCACAGATCAGTTGATACAAATGACATAAAGAAGTAACTAGATGAAAGCATTCATCAGATTTCAGTGCTGCCAAAGAAAACAATATATCACTCAGGATTTTAGAAAATGTACTGCAGCAGATACACCCTAAAGTGACCCGTAGTGATCTACACCATATGTGATTCCCTCTCCCTGTGTCAGTCCAAGACCTGTGACTCGCTTCTAACCAGTGGAACATGACATCGTTAATGGGTAGTCACTCCTGCAGTGATGCTGCAGAATGAGGGGAGGCTTTCCCGCTGGCTTTGAAGAAGCAAACAGCCATGATTTCTACAGCTGCAAGTAAGTAAATACAGTGGTCCCTGCTTATCAGTGCAGCGTAGGTTCCAAGATCCCCAGTGCATGCCTGAAACCATGAATAATACCCAAATATATATACTATGTTTTTTTCCTATACATAGATACCTAACAAAGTTTAAATTACAATTAGGCAAAGTAAGAGATCAATAATAATCAAATAGAACAATTATAGCAACATACTATAATGAAATTGCCATCATCGTTATTCTTATACTTTGGGGCTGCTGCAATATAAATTAAGGGATACTTGAACACCGGCATGGGATACTGTGACAGTCCGTGTGATAACCGACGTGGATACTAAATGACTAACAGGCAGTTAGCACATTCAGCATGAATACCCTGGTCAAAGGCACAATTCAAGTCTTAGGCAGTGCATAATAAGATGATGTGAGATTTCACCATGCTACTTGGAAAAACACACAAATAAAACTAGTGCATTATTTCTATAATTTTCCATTTAATATTTTCAGACCACAGCTGACTACAGATAGCTAAAAGCATATAAAATAAAACCATGGATAATGGGGACCACTATACTGCCAAGAACCTACAAAGTCTGGAAGCCAACTCTTTCCTAATTGGGCCTCTGCCAAGATCCCAGCCCTTGGATTGCACAAAAGCAGGGAGCCCAGTTAAGTCACGCTCAGTTTCAATACACAGAAACGGTGAGAAAATGAAGTGTGCTGTTTAAACTGTTCAGTTGGTAATATATTACATAGCATTGACAACTAATACATGTGCAAATTTTTCAAGAAATACCTTGGGGTTCTGATATTTTTACCTCACATTTTCTATCACTCTTGCCACTTGACTATGGCCCCATGATGTTACATACTTCAGGCAAAAAAGCCCAGATGCCTCTCAACAAACAGAAAACCCACTTATTCCAGGGAGGAAACCATTGGGAAAGATTTTGCCAGAACAATTATGGAAATCCAGGATCCAAAAGATCTTCCGTTTAAACCTGAGATCACCAGGACTTCAAATAATGCCATCTTTCCATTTCCAAAGGACTGTGCAGTTGAAATTACTGTTCAGAGTATAAACCAGTGCTTCCCAATGTGCCCTAAGCACAGTGCTAGTTCCTGAAGTGCTGAATAAAGACAGGCAACATTTCATGTTACACCCCTTGTTGGGGATTGCAAGCACACATTAACATATTAAAGACCTCCACAAAATAAACCTCATCACACTTGTTTTATCAAGAATTTCACAAATTGAACCTTGGATACCCTCCTTTTTTTTCATGTATTGTCTGCTGATCTTCAGGTCCTTGGAACTTGCCCTGAAGAATGCCAGTAATAGGCATGGATCAGATGCTTAGGTAAGCAGGGTGTGGTGGCGCACGCCTGCAATCCCAGCACTTGGGAAGCTGAGAAGGAGGATCACTGCAATTTTGAGACCAGCCTGGGCTACATAAATGAGTTTAAGGCCAGCCTTCACTACATAGTGAGACCTTGCCTCAAGAAACAAAAACAAAGACAAAAGACAGATCCTTAGGTCACAGGAGTGGGAGGAGGAGTTTCATAATCTTTAGTAAGTAACAAGCATCTCCATTACCTGGATAACATACACAATTTCACTGTGTACTGGACCTATGCTTTGCTACTTCTTCGAAAGGCCAAATAGTCAGTGCTGGACTACTCAGTGTTATAATAATAGGTTGCTTCCAAGTAAGGTAGACTCAATTTTACAAGGAAATAATTCTGTGATTATTTTTCAAATAGAGTTTACAATATGCCAGATGTCATTCTAAGTAATTTATAGGCATTAAAATCTCTACAGTTTGTGTATGATTTGCCTTATCATACAGATTTTAAAGAAAAACTGAAAAGCAAGAGAGGCACATGCGTAATTTCCTCACAGTTACATAGCTGGAAAGAGAGAGAACTGGGATTTGGAACCAAAAAAGATATATAAATCTAAAGAACAATTTTTATATTGATTATGTGATGAGATGATTATGTTTTTATATAGGATTATCTAACGTATTATTAAGATTATGAAAATGAAATGCACCCTGTTTCTTGTTACTTTGTTTACTGCGGCTGCTAGGACATGTATAGTGACATCTATGGTTCACATGTTGCTCTGTTGGGCCCCCTTCTGCTTTCTGTACAGACGCACATCTCATACATGTTTTTGTCACCTTCAATCCTAGCTCTTCCTGTCATCCTCTTCAACAATAAAAGATAAACTGAGAAGAATGACCCCATTTCCTGAATTTGGAGCTCCCCATATTACCTGGACCCTGAGGCTCATGTGCATGTAACCAACTCTTTACTGGGGCTAGAAAACTTGCAGAAAGCTTTCTGGTGCCCTGGGTTCTGACCACAAGTGAGTAAATCCTTCCAGCTCTGTGTCTGTGCCAGACCAGATGCTACTGAAGTGACCTGCTGGTAACACATGGGATCCCACTGCCTACATCTGTGCCTCTTACAACCCAGAAAGCGAAAGGAAGGCTGTGTCAAAATGTGGAGAGGTCTGGAGCTCGTTTCCCCACTCCAGGGCATTATCAGGATTTATATTTCCTGTGATTCACACCATTTCCTATCCACACCCGACCAGCTTCCTACAGTACCTAGGGCAGCAGCCTGTCTGTGAACCCCCTTCCCGCAATGCGTACTTGTTTCCCAGGAGCCAAAGGCAAAACCCTGATGTTTGCTGCTCCATCCTGAATAACATCTGTTATGGTGCGCGCTGAGTGGCTCCTCCCAAAGCCTCATGCAGCCATGAATGGGGCTTTTTCAGAAGCTGCTGAACCTAGAGTATGTGACTGATTCATGGTGCCGTGCTAGAACTTGAACTTTTCAGTACTGCTGAAACTGTTAAGACTTCAACAACTTGTGGAGAAGATGGAATAAATGCCTTTTGCATAAAGGGATATGCATGAATCTTTGGTGGGAGAAGGGCAGGGGCAGAATGTTATGGCTTGTGTTTAGATGTCTCCCCAAAACCTCATGTGGTGATAGGTGGGGCTTTTTCAGAGGTGGCTCGATCTAGAATGTATGACACTGGAATTGATTCATGATGCAATGCTGGGATCAAAGGCATTGGGATTAAAGATGTGAGTGCTACCTGCGCTAAGTAGCCTGGATAAGATCTAAGGGATAGAAAGAGCCATGGTAATCCCTTGCTTGCTTTGCTACCTTTGCTACTGCTATGAAGTGTTTCTCCTCTGAAATGCCTGTCTGCTGTGCCACCCTGCCTTGGAGCCAGCTGATCATGGACTGAAACCTCTACAAACTGTGAGCTAAGTAAGCCTTTCCTCCTTTAACTTTGTCAGGTATTTTGTCTCATCAATGATAAAAGTAACTAAGACACCTTCCAAAGGCCTTTCCTCTGATGTATCACCTTCAGATTATGATTTCCATGTATGAATTATGAGGGACATATTCAAACCACAAGAATCAGTGAGAAACTAATTTGTTTTGCTGCCAGTGATCAACCTAGTATAATGCAAGCCCTAACATCTGGAAACACGAAGAGGTTTCCATGCTTGGCTTCAGGCTTCTGAAGCGACTTTAATGGTGTATTCCTTCCAGGGATGGCCATTGTTCTATTAGCCTCACAGTGGTTTGATGGTTGCCTAATGCTTGGCAGCCTTCTCAGTGACAAGAGTTGAACTTGCACTGTGTGAGGATGTTAGGAAATCTTGCCCAAGGAGGAAATCTCTATGGATGATGTCAGAACAATTAAATAATAAAAGTTGCCATCTTCACAATTATTAACAAGCTTAGGAAAACTAATTAAAAATGGTGAGTTGACGCTCAACATTACAATGCCTTTTTTGCCCTTAAGCCTGATTTTTTCTTCCAGGTTTTTCCCTCTTTGAAGCCTAAGAGTCTTAAAGATAAAATAAGTCGGGCTGGGAATTTAGCTCAGTAGCACAGCATCTGCCTGACTAGTATGAGGTCCTGAGGTCCCGAGTCCCATTCCCAGTACCCGCCCCCAAAAAGATAAAGTAAGTCAATAAGTTAGGCCTATACTTTTCTTTCTAAAGTATTAATTCATAGAATCCACAGACTTCAACCCGCAAGAAAATGGCACTTTTAATTGAGAACCACATTTTTAAACTTCAAGAACATGCAAATGATTTGCATCCTAACTGAGCCCACTAATGGGTAACCTGACAGATGCTAAGAATACACATCCTAGATCAGTGGTGGCAAACCTATGCCACACATGCTGCAGCAGGCTTTTTGTTACCATTGAAAGGTTTAACTTTTTGCCATCACTGTCCTAGATTATTGTTTTGAGGACACCCCCAAGACCACATAAATCCCCCCCATCCTATACTATAATGTAGTTGTAGGAGACAACCTGGGTGACTCACACTGAATGCAGAAAAATTGCTTCAGCATTAGTTAAACTGAACCCTCTCTCCATGGACTGACATGAACAGAGCTGGCTATGCTATTTCCTTCTCCCTTCAACTGGCTCAAAACAATGCAATAAGGCTAGCTAAGGTACTCCTGTGTAATTTTTGAGGCCAGCCAACATCTTCCTGTTTCCTTCCTCTGTGTTCTCCATAAATGGTTCAGCCCAGTGGATGGCAGAGCCAAATATCTCCAGAAATGTCATCTCAGTTCGAGCAACAAGATAAGAGGTTATGACTTCCCAGAGCACAAAAGTTTGCATATCAGAAACTGAAGCAACAGCCTTCTAAAACCATTCCAATGCTACCCTAATTGAGTTATACAAATTGGTTTTTCTGCATAACATTCTCCCTGCATATTGCAGAGGTACTTGCTCTCCACCTGGCCAGTTCAGCTCACCTTGTTCATGTAATTCCTGCCATCCTCACTGTCGGTCATCCTTGAGCCACTCCCTTCTTCATGAGATAATAAATTGCAGGGGAGGCCTTGGATCAAGGCCTTTGTTCTGTGTATCTTCACCTGGACCAGACTCAGGACCCCGTGGCTGCCCATAACTATAAATATTGTCTTAGTGTCTTTATTCTCACCATGGGTTGACTGGAGGTGGTAGACTGGAATTAATTCTCTGGGATTCCAATTACATATCAATGGAATTATAAATATAACTTTCTGGACTGTGAGGTGGACAGGAAAAGAGATTACAATATTTGGATTACAATATTTTCAGGGATTATAATATACAATATTGGGATTGCAATAGTAGTCTCACCCTTGAGCTCCTGCTCTCATTTATGAGTGTGCACTTCTTTGATCCTGCTTAATAAACTGCCTGTGCCTCTCACAGATGTGTCCTGAAATGCTTTTCTTGACAAGAGTTGGTAAACTTATTCTGTACGGGGAAAGGGGAAGGTGATGTCCCCTTCTCTTCTTTGGGAGGACCTCCTTGCACTCTATCTGATTACATCAGACCCCAAATATGGTGAGTGTCACAACTGATCCAGACACAAATGCCTGGGAAGCACTGGTCCTGACTGACACCAAGGCATAGCTACCATAAGTTGATGGCATAGCTACCATAAGCTGATGCCATGAAGTTCCTTCAGATTTTCTCAAGCAAAGACAAGCCCTTGGAATTCCTTCATGACATCAACAGATCTTCAGAGTACCTTTCCTGTCCCTGCTTTATTTCCACAGATGTCTAACACAGTGCTGGGTACATAAAGATTCTCAGGAAACTCACACGGACTTGCACAATACTATTAACTGCTAATGCTTTAAAGCTTGTTCAATAGGTTGATTCTCTCTCAATTCTACAATAAAATGTCACCTCCCAGAAAAGGGTAACTCAGTGCATTGAAATAATTAGCAATGACTTTTATATGTAACTTTTGAATATCATAAAATATTTCATGCCAGAAATTATTTGTATGCAAATAATAAAATACATATATAAACTAAATAGATTGCAAAACCCCTTGGGGAGTTTCAGTCTGTGTTTTGAACTCTTTACTAACTAAATATTTATTGGGATCTGAATGATGTAAGGTCTATTGTGTGCATGGAATACAATTGTGAAGGGGCTCATCTCCCAGAGGAAAAAACACACAAGAAAGGTCAAATGTTAACCAGGAAACATCACTAAACCGTGATAAGTTTGATGAGGGAGTGTTGATGGACTTCAATTCAGAAAACACCAAGACAAAATTGACAAGGAGTCAAATAGAGGTGGAGAACTGAGACTGCACAACAGGGCAGATTAAGATTAACAGAATTTGTATTTGCATATTGTTCTTTTGATTGGTGATTTAGTGGGAGAATAGTAGGTTGTTTTGAGATTTTGGTTATTAAATCTGGATCCCTGAAAAAGCCTGCCTAGACATGGGCTAATGCATCTGCACAATATTTAGGAGAACAAGAGCCCAGGACAAGGCAGGTGGGGGCCGCTATCCCCTGCAGTAAATTGCAATGACCAATGACCAGTGCCCTTGAGGAAAGCAGACATACAACCTCAGTAGCAGATTGGAGCAACCAAGAAAGCTTTTTCCCAAGAGAGCAACATTGAAAAGACCTCTGTTAGGCAAGACGCCTCAATCACACAGTGCAGCCAGTAGGGAAGGCTGCCGGCTCCCAGAGCTCCCTTCCTGTGAGGAGGGGGCTCTGCTTTCTGTTACCTTCCCCTTCAGACAGCCTGCTCTTGCATGATTTAGTGCACACACCAGACTTCTGTAGAAGATGTCATTTCCAAAAGTTTTTCTCTTTCCGAAATTTTTAAAAGCTAAAACCCTATGGACACGCATAATTCATCTTGCAAGGGAGGAAACTGAGGACCTGAAGGAGGATGTGGGTGAGTCACCCTGCCTCAGGTAGAGCCAGAATGGACCATCCAAGAAGGATTTGTGTCTGGCCTAAAGTTCTTTCACTCTCTAACAGACCCGATGTTCTGGCCAAGGTACACTCAGGTTAAAGTGTGAAGAAATTGGGTCCAAGTCACTCTTTGGCCTGATCTTGTACCTCTTTCTTTTTTTCTTTAAATATTTACAATGCACAGTTTCGAATAAATGTAAAAGTCGGGAAAATAGTTTAATGTATATGTATATACTCCTGCAATTGTTTCCACATGGTATTTCATTATTCTCAAGTAAACCCCACAGACTGTCACATCATTTCATAGATATTACAATATTTACAATATTTATCTCTAAGCAATTAGGACTTTTCCAATGCAATCTCAGTGTTATTACCTTAATAATAAAATGAATAATAGTTCTTTACTATCATCAGGTATCTAATTAACAAAGTTCTTCCAAAGGTCCTATTACAGTGACATTTTATAAAATGTGAATCAGTATCTAAATAAAAACTACATGTTAAGATGGGTTAATAAAGCCGAGTGTGGTGGCACATGCCTTTAATCCCAGCATTTGGGAGGCTGAGATAGGTGGAGTGTAGTGAGTTCAAGGCCGGTTTGGGCTACAACGCGAGTGCAAGGCCAGCCTGAGCTACATAGTGTGACCCTGTCTCAAAAAAACTAGGGCTGGGAGTTTGACTCAGTGGTTTAAGTGCCTGTCTGGCAGGCACAAGGTTGTGAGTTTGGTCCCTGCTGCCACAAAAAAAAAGAAAAAAAAAATTGATTAATAAATTTAAGTTTTAGCCGGGAGGCTGAGGTAGGAGGAGCGTTGTGAGTTCAAGGCCGGCTTGGGCTGCAATACGAGCTCAAGGCCGGCCTGAGCTACATAGTGCGGCCCTGCCTCAAAAAGCTAGGGCTGGGAGTTTGGCTCAGTGGTTTAAGTTCCTGACTGGCAGGTGCAGGGTTGTGAGTTCAATGCCCAGTGCCACAAAAAAATAAATTAATTAAAATTATTTATTTATTTATTTATTTGGTACTGGGGATCAAACTCACAACCTCATGCTTGCCAGGCAGGCTCTTGTGCCACTGAGCTATGTTCCTGACCCAGTAAACTTACATTTTTTAAAAAAGTCTCCCCATCATATGTCATATTCCTCTTGATGTATTTCATAAAAAGTCAGGTTACTTTTGAATCTACAGGCGATGGGAATAAGTTTTCATCGTAAAACATTTTCATGGATGTTAATAACTACACTGATGCTTTGTGAATCCTATGCTCTGCCTCAGCATCCAAATGAATGGCAAATTAATTTGCCCTTTGTTGACTGCTATATATGCCAGGTACTTCTTTGGCCTCATAGAAAACACTGCAAAGGAAATGCTGTTACCTCAGCTTCACAGCTCAGGAACCCAAGGAACAGAATGGCTAAATTATTTGTCCAACTTGTAAGGGAATGAGCCAGGTGCTCTGATTTGACAGGCTGTGTCCCTAACTCTCAAGCCATTATACCTCTCAAATACCTCCAAGGACACACCACTGAAGACCCAAGTCACAGCCCTAGGAGTATATAGAGATTTTTGGGGCCTTCTGTTTTCATTTTGTTGATAGATTTACTGAAAGATCCAGTTTTTTTCCAATTTCAGGTTGGGGCAGAATTTACAACCCAAGAGTTATCCAGTGAGCATTGTCCACAGTGATCAGGCATGTTTCCCAGGCTGGTCCAGTGAATCCTGAGTTTTATGAGAATTCTGGGGGGCATACTGGTCCTTTTTCTCTAGATTTGGAACTGCTGTCCTCATCTCGCTGTCACGCTCAGAGAAGGAAAGTAATACACAGAGGACAGCTAAGCCGAGTTGGAGAGGAATGAGGGCCTAGAAACTTGGAGCCCTGAACAAACCATGCCTGAAATTAGATTAACATTGGTCTTTTGGGTTGTGTGATTCAATAGCTTCCTTTTGGGCTGAACACAATTTAGTTGAGTTTTTCCTTCACTCAAAGTAAAATTTACCCTGACAGAGAACACCATAAAATTGAAACAGTAGAACAACTTCATCCACTTCTCCCACGTGGCCTGACTTTCAATTGGTGGGCAGTAGAATCACAGAAAATTTTGACATTGTGTGATATTATCACACACAAAGACTAAACAATCTGCAGGCAAATAGCTCATGACCTCCAAAGTACAGTAAAGTGCACATCTGCCAAAGCACACACACATCATTGCCTTTATCTTGTTGCCACTTTGAAATACGAGTTTAATATTTTCTTCCTGTGGATGGAATATCCTTTTTACTATGTGGCTAATTCTTTTCCACTTCATGAAGTCAATGTAATTACAATTTGGCCCTTGAGTAGAACTTAGGCGATGCATTCTGTCCTGAATGAGTCACTGTTCGTTTTGCTAAGTGTGTCTTGCATATACCCTGCAAGGTATATTCTGATTACTGTTGATTTTTTTTAACACTTGCAGGGCTATACTGTGGTTTTCGTGGGCTCTATGTACTTCCACCTTTATGAGCTCTTCCTTCATAAAAAAGTAATAAAGACTATATTTCATCACTAACTGGGTATTAAGACAAATGTAATTCGAGATGGATTATATTCATTTTGTAAACTGATTTTATGAGAAATCACAACACTTCACAGGCTCCTAAATGTGCCCTTGGCCATAGGCACTGTGCCTGTCATGGGTGATGAGCCTGCATTGCACACTTATCAAGCACTAATCACGACAATTCAGAAACAGCGTGGTTCCCAGGCCTGGAACCTAAAAACAGCCACTGTTCCCTCTATGTATTGTACACGGCCATGATTCAGCAGACATCTCCCTTTTCTTGGTGTAAGGAGCAGGAACTTTGAAACCAGATTGAACTGAGTTCCAAATACCAGCTCCCACAGTCACCAGCTGTGTAAAGTTTTCATGGTGGCTTCAGAGTCTCAAGTGTACCATGGAGATCACAATGGTGCCAACCTCACAAAGTTGAGAGCCTAGAAAATGGGATGCATGTAGCACAGGGCTGGCCCCCTAAAAAGTGCTTCATCATAATCTGAATAGTGTAGCACCTGTGACCACTCCACATGTACTCTGTGGCATGGGGCTGAGAATGCGGGCTTCAGGATCAGGCTGCCCAGGTTTGAACCCAGTCTCTGATCCTAGATTGCAAAATGACCATGGGCAAGCAACTTAATCTCTCTCAGCCTCTGGTCCTCTGCTTAAAAGAACATTAGCATCTTTCCAGATGGCTTCTGTCTTGGTTATTTTTCTCATTGCTGAGACAAAATACCTGACAACCAAAATTAAGGAAGGAAAGTTTTATTTAGCTCACAGTTTGTAGAGGTTTCAGTCCATAAACAGCTGGTTCCAAGGCAGGGTGGCACATGGCAGAGGAGCAGCAGTTCATGGCAGCTGAAGATGCCAGAAACAAAAAGAGAAAAGGGGGAAAGCAAACCTCTCTTCCTCCCTTACAATGTACTCAGGATACCCACTGGGTATATCACTCATACACCCAAGCCCCGTACTAGACAATGAGCCAATCACAAACTCTAGATTTGGCCATCCAGGAAAAGCTCACCGCACCTGACTGCATAAGGCTTTAGGGGGACATCCAGACACCGTAGCAGCTCCTCTAAGAATAAGAAATAAAGTATTACAGTGCTTAGTATGTAAGTGGTGGAATATAACACTGTTATTTTGCTATTTCTAATATTCTATAAAAAAACACTGTTAGTTTCCCCATATGAGTGTTTAAACTTTCTAAAAATAACTTTAAAAAGTTAATTGTAAACTCAAGGAATTTTTCCAAAAACAATTCAAAAATGTCCTGAATCGCCTTCTCTTGGACTCCCTCATCATTACTGTCTTACACTGACTCCATCTCCTATGCTCTTCGGTGCATTTGCATTATCATTAGTCTTGTTTTGTACCTGAGAGCAAAACATACAGAACATTCCATTGTCCTTAAATACCCCAGTGTACATGTGAGAAAAACAATGACATCCTACAAAATCAGCATCCCACTCTCCCAAATGGTTCAATGGATCCAATACACAGATCCCTTTCAAATTCTGTCAGCTCTGCAGTATGCTTGTTTTCCTTTCTGGTCCAGGAATTTGTTTTGCATTTAGTCTTCTTGTTTTGGACTCTTACAATCCGAAATGGTCTCTCAATCATTCCTCATATTTCACATCCCTTGCACTTTTAGGTAGCACAGTCTTTTCACTCTGGGACCACACAAAGTTTCCTGGCCACACATTCTGGACTGAAATATCCCAGAAATGATTCTGTGCTCTTCCGTGTGCATCACAAAAGGAGACCCATGATGTCAACTTGCCCCTTCACTAATGATGTCAACTTTGATTTCTTGGGTTAAGTTGCTGTCTATGATTATTCCACTTTAAGTTCACCACCATAATTTATTAGTATTTTATAGGTGAGATTTCTTTCTTTTTTTCTTTCTTTCTTTTCTTTTCCTTTTTTTTTTTTGTTTTTTGTTTTTTGTTTTTTGTTTTTTGGTACTGGGGATTGAACTCTCACGATCTTGCACTTGCCAGGTAGGTGCTTATGCCACTGAGCTAAATCCCCAGCCCTAGGGATTTCTGAAAATTACATCTAAATCCCATTTCTTTTCAGATCTCCACTTACTAGTATTGGCATCCATTGATGAGTCACACTTCAATCTTTCATCTCTAACCCTCATTAATTATTTGTTTACGTATGTCGCTATAGAGTTTTCAATCCCTGTTTTATTTAATGGGATTTTAATTTCTTGCCTTCTTTATTTTTAAGCTCACTACGTCCTCTGTTGGAAAGTGGCTCCTCTTTCAACCTGGCTCTCGAACTCTTTGGTCCATTCTTCCTTGAGCATTTCCTTATATTCTGTCATAACAAGATGTTTCAGGTTTCTCTTGAATCTTCTGTCCCAACCCTAGAATCAGTCATCTTACCAGAAACACTTAGGAAACAGATGACATGTAGATACCAAGATCTGAGCACTCATTGCACTCACTGCTACTGGGATATGGATGTTTTTTGACTCTCTTAATAGAGCCAGGAAATACACATATGGATATATATTTATGTACATATATTTATAAATGTCAGTGTATATCTGTGCACATGTCATAAAGCAATGGGTTAGTACATTAACTCCAATATTTCAATTCCATTCTAGCACCACTAGATTCCATCTAGTCATCTTTCACATCATAGATACCTACTAAAAGGTAAGAGAGTAGACTCTCATCATCTTCAATGTGGTTAAATTACTTACTTTTCCACCCATCATGCTGATTTCAAACTATGGAGGCAAGAAAGAAGGAAAGGAAAGGAAAGATAAATGTTGAATTTGGGCATATTGTTGCACACCTGTAATGCCAGCACTCTGGAAGGCCAAGGCAGGAAGATCACAAATTCAAACATGCCTAGGTAACTTAGTGACTTGGCATGACCCTGTCTCAAAATTAAACATTTTTAAAAAAGGATTGGGGATGTAGCCAGTACAAAGGCCCTAAGTTCAATCCCCAGTACCACAAAATAAACAACCAAGCAAATGAACAAATGAGTAAGTAGTTGAATTCTGACTTCTTAAAGTCAAAATGAACAAATCCTAAAGTTCTATGTGAAACTTGAGGTTAAGTCTGTCACACCCAGTTTGAAAGTCTGCCTCAGGAATGTCTCAGTAAGAGAGGCATTCTTCACAAATGACAAATAATTATCTTAGTGAAGTAAAAGAGAAAGCTGATTCATGTCAGTCAATGTGGAAATGACATTTTCTTTGATGTGAATGTAATGTTTCATATCTCTCAGGAATTACTTTGAGAAAGTCTGATCAGTTTCAATAGAAATAAACATGAATTTCCCAGAGTGCTCTACAGAAGCTTGAAAGTTTGTTTTCCAATTGAGTTTCTTTGATTTGAGAAAGGAGTCAGAATATCTTTAATTAATGTAGTTTCAAAACTTCCCTATTCAATATTTACTGTAGATAATGTAAAAGTTTATTGAACTATTAGTAAAACAAAGTTAGTAAGTCGCTGAGAGCTTACTTTGTCCTGAGTTATTGATCCCCAGGTCACTCCCTTTCCATGAGGTTGTCCTTTATGGGCCCAGGGACCCAAGACAGTGAAACAGTTGTATAGATTGGGCACCACACATCTTCAGAGAGCCATTGCTCACATAGTAAATGATTTCAAGTGTAAATTTTCCCCTGGTCCCCAGGAGATTTGTAGAACTCAACGTGCACAGTTGCACAAAATGGCCCTGACACTGCCCAATGTTCTGGCTTCTCAGCACCTTTGATACTTGTTGAGTATGTCTTGCCTGCGTGTGTGTGTGTGTGTGTGCTGTCTTCTCTTTGCCTTTCTTTTTTTTTAATTCTAAAGAGAATAAAACAAAACAGAACAAAGCAGATCAGAGCAAAACAATGTGAGTAACACAAGATTTCAAAACAAGACAACAGGAAATCAACAGTGGCTACCATAATGTCTCTTGTTTTCTTCAAAATAGTTGTCCATGCCTTCACATACAGTAAATTAATACAAAACAAAATAGTGCAAAGCCAAACAAAACAGAAGAATGAGAGCCTTATGGGCCTTCAAAATCAGACAATAGGAAAGCAGTAATGGCTACCATAATATCCTCTTTGCCTTTCTATGAAACCTGCCTGCATCCCTTTGGCCCACGGTGGTAACTTTAGCCCACATTTCATATCTGAAAACACCACTTCCCACACCTACGGAGTGATGATCCCAGCTTGGGACAGTGCTGTGATTCAGTTGTGTCTAATCAAAGTCTGGTAAGACTTTGTAAGAGGCCTAACAGAAACCTGCTTGTGTAAACAGCTAAGAAAGCTCCTGCCAGAAACCCTGCCTGAGGGAAGGATGACACAGTAAAATGTCCGATCTTGCTTTGAAATGAACTATCTGCAGCCAGTCAGTTTTCCTTTCTATGAAATGAAGGATTTGAATCAGATAATTTGAAGACTTGATGAGCTTCAACAGTGTTTTAAAATAGCTTTTATAATACAAAATAATACACATTTATAAGATATTCAGAAAATATTTAGCACATATGTAATTA
>RJWM01012940.1:0-54966 GCA_004363535.1 Dasyprocta punctata | reverse complement strand
TTGCAAGAAGGGCCTGGCTCAGCACCCAGAGTCACTGAACACGCTGACCGCTGCCCCTTGACCCCAGTCACCCAGCACCACCAGCTGGTCCTTGCTGGGCAGCAGAGACAGATGCAGGCGATTTCAGTTTGGGGACGTCCAAGCAGCCAGCCTCCTGGTGCATTTTTTTTTTCTTTGAGACAGGGTCTCACTGTGCAGTTCAGGCTGGCCTTGAACTCACTGTGAAACCCAGGCTGGCCTCAAACCTGCAGTAATCCTCCTGCCTCAGCCTCCCAAGTGCTGGGATTACAGGCCTCCACCCAGGACCAAGGAGCAGGGACAGCACTGGACTCCAGCGACACCAGGGAGGCAGCGTAGACCAGGGGAGCAGGGTGGACCGGACACTGAGAGAGGCGTGGGGCAGCTGGCCCGGAAGCAGGGTCCTTGCTGAAGGTGCGGGGTGGGATGGGGGCGGCCGAGCTGGCCTGCAGGACCCTGTCCGCGGCCTTGGTCCCCGGCGCTGAGATAAAAGCCCTGAAGTCTGGTCAAGCAGAGAGGGTCCAGGCCCCTGGCGAATCACGTGGCGCTTCCTTCCCTTCCCGTCTGCACCGAGGCGGAGCGCGCGGGACGCGGGGGCGGAGCTGGGCGTGGCGGCTCCTGTGCCCTGGCCCCGCTGAGGTCCCCAGGGCAGTTTCCCGGGTGGCTGGTGAGCCCGCAGGTGGGGGCCCTGGACTCCAGCCCGGACGAGATACTGAGCCGCGCAGTGAAGACGGTCTGCGTGGCCGGACCCCGGGCACCGCGAGTGCGCCCGGCCCCGCCCAGTGGCCGCGGTCTGGGGGTAGCTGGCCCGGGTCCCGTGTTCAACGGCGCAGGCCTCTCCGGAGGCGGCCACTCGTCCCCTTCGGGGCTAGCCCGCAGCCCCGGCCCGGCCCAGGGTCGCTGCCGCCGCCTCGCGCGCGTCCCCAGACCGGGGCGCAGCGGTCACAGCGAGGAAGGAGGCGGGCGCCCAGGAGGCCGGGAAGGAGGAGCGCTGGGAAGCGGGAGGGCGGCCGGGCGGTCCGCGGATCCCAGCCTGGAGCCGGCTCGCTGCCCGCGGAGGAAAACGGATTTCGGTGGGAAGAGGCCGGGAGGTTCCTGAGGCAGAGGCAGGACGCGCGCAGGGAAAGCAGAGGCGCTGCGCTCCGCTCTGGAGGGCGGAGGAGGCGGGGAGGCGGCCGGCGGGGGCGCTGGCCACTGCGGGCAGCGCGGGCTCCGGACGGTAGCCGGCACGCTCTGGCTCCGCTCAGACGTGAGGTCGCCTCCAGCCCCTCACTTTCTCAGTGCAGGCCGTGTCCCGACTCCAGGACTCAGAGGAGTCTGGGCTGTGGCGGCTCCGGCAGGGAAGGGTCTAAGTCCCCCCAGAGGAAGCAGATAGGCACTGTCTTGCGTGACCGGCTGGGAAGCTGCAGGCTTCCTAATAGTGCAAGTTTTTCGCTGTGGTTTCCTTGCCTCCGTTCTGTCTGCTTCAAATCGTCAGTCCTGCCTCAGACTGAAGCCAACATTCTGGAGGCTGAAACAGAAAGATCACCACGAGGTCAAGGCCAGTTTGAACTCTGTGCTGTAGCAAGATCCTGCCTCAAAAATAAATAAATAAATAAATAAATAACTGGGCTATGGGTGTCATTTAAAAGATAGTAAAACCGAGGAGCGGAGGAACAGCGCAGGACGGTGGTCACAGGACCCCAGAGCCCCCGAGGCGCGGGTCGGGATGGGGGCGGGGGCGGAGGAGAGGTGCGCGCCGGACCTCGAGGCGCCGTCCGGTCGCGGGTTCCGCGGGAGCCGGGTCCTGACCCCGCCCGAGCACACGTCAGAGAGCGCGCACCGTCGACGCAGAGTCGCAGCATTTCAATTAAAAACAACACTCGTTTTCTAAAAAGCGATACGAGAAAGATATCCAAACCCGAATGTTTCTGTTAGGGCGCGTGCAAGAGGCCGGGGCGCGCGCCGGGGTCGCGGGTGAGGGGGCTTCGAGGCCCGGGGGCGGCGGCTTTGTCTCCTCCGGAGCTGCGCCCCGCCCCGCCCCGCCCTTCCACCAGCTGTTACTTTGAGACAAGGTCTCCCTAAATCCCTAGGTTGCCTTGGCTGGGCTCAAACTTGTGATCCTCCTGCCTCGGCTCGATTCGGCTTCCCTTGTGCGTGCGCTCTGCTTCGAGACCCCAGGAAAATGTCCCTTCCCCAGGTTCAACCCAGACAGACCGCAGGGTGGCGCAAAGGTGCCAAACGCACACAAAGGCGGGAGCCCGAGGCACACCAGAGCACTAAAGGCGGGGCCGGTGTGGCCCCAGCTAATCCCGAAGCGCTTCGGTATGGAGCCCCTTGTAGCACAGGGGAGGCTGAGGCAGGAGGATCACCAGTTCAAGGCCAGTCGGGCACCACAGTGAGACCGTGTCTCAGAAAACCAAAAATAAATAACAAAATCAATTGGTGCAGTGCTGAGAAATCAGTTGATGTTCACAACATTCACAGCACCGAAGCGCCCGGCAGTCAACAGTCGTTCTCTGAAAGCTCACACTGAACTTCAGAGAATCCAGCTTCTTCACGGGCTGGGGAGATTCACCAGCTGTTGGCTTCTTCCTGACTGCTGAGGGTCACAGGGTCTGTAAACCCACCATCAAGCTGCCCACAGCTCCTACTGCTCATGCTTAGATACTCGAGACAGCCCGACACAGTGGCTCTCAACTGTAATCCCAGCTACTCAGGAGGCTGAGGCAGGGGGATTGCAAGTTCTAGGTCATCCTGGGCAACATGAGACCCCCATCTCTAAAATCAAATAAAGCATTCCTAAAATAGTAACTTGGTCATGTGATTGCTCGGGGAGCAAGATGGCAAACACATCTGCCCTGCTTGTGAAGGACTCAGTTGACATGTTGAGGCCCTTGCCCTACTTGGGAGCAAGGTAGTTATGCTGTGTGGCACATGCCTGTAATCCCAGCACTCAGGAGGCTGAGGCAGGAGAATTACTATGAGTTCAAAGCCAGCCTGACCTACATAGTGAGACCTTGTCTCAAAAAAAAAAAAAAAAAAAAAGGTGGGGGCAGAAAAAGAAAAAGCACTGGAGAAGTAACTCAGTGCAAAGACCCTGGGTTTGATCCCCAGTATAGGGAGAAAAATGTGTCCCTCTGAGTTCTCCCTCCCCTAGCTCCACAGGCCCTAACCTCTCTAACAGTGCTAAGCAGTGACTGGGGTGGATTCGTCTTCTCTCCCACTCTAACTGGTACTCTGGGTGCTTTTCCTTCTCCTGACTTGACTCCCAGATGGTGGAAGAGACTCCTGAGGCTGGTGGACAGCACCACAGACTGGGACGCGGGCAGCAGAGAGGTGTATTGTCGAGGTCCTGGCCCAGGACCTCTGATCGCCTGCTCAGAGGTACAACGACAGTAAAACACAGACGACACATATATGTAGTTACAAGGGGCACCAGGATGGTTGAAGCCCAATGACAGGCTAGGCATGGTGTCCCTGGCGTCTGTTAGGTGCACAGCATGATGGGGGGTGCTGGGGGCCGCAGGAAGCAGTGGGGTGAGCCGCCGATGCAGTCCGGGTTCGAGGACTGAGGGACAGTGCATTACCAGGAAAGCGCACAGGAGCAGCTCGGGGCTGACTGAGGACCTGATTACCGCTGCGGTTACTGAGCCAGACGGAAAGCACTCGAGTGCGGTCCACAGCTGCCAGCTATCTTGCCTTGAGGCGCCAAAACTTGCTATGCAGCCCAGGCTGGTCTTGCACCCCGGCCCTCCTGCCCCAGCCTCTTGAGTGCTGGAATTATAGGCCTGGGCCACTAGACCTGCCTGAGAGCCTTTTTCCGAGTTTTCTCTATCTGGCTGGAAACTGGATCTTCGCTAAGATCTACCCTGGCCTGGGGAAACCTCCCTAGGGACCTCATCACCACCGCACGATTCACTGTGGGAAGAGGACTGCGGCTGCTCCCCCCGACACACCACCCCGTGTGGAGGAACACCCAGGGCTGGTAAAGTGCACTCTGGGGTATGTCTGGGGTCATGGAGGCCTTGGGGTTCACGCTGCTCCCTGGACCCTTCTGCTTCCTGGCTGCCGTGAACCGGCCAGTGTTGCTCCGCTGAGCCCTGGCACCACGGCAGCCCTGCCCTGGAGCAGCAGCACAAACTGAACCCTCTGAACCGTGAGCCAAATCACCCTCCCTTTTAAATCGTGAGTTTGGGGGGTCTAGTCCCAGCAACAACAAGGCTGAGCAGTGCTGTGTCAGAGGTCGCCACGTCCAGCCGGCCTTTGTCGCGGGCCTGTTCCTCAGACTCATCTACTCTCTTCCAAGTGTTAGTCACCTGGCCTCCCCTAGGTCGCCTCCACACGCCTTGGGGTGCTGAGCATGCACTTCCTTCCTTGGGCTGTGCCAGCGTTTCCAGTTTGAAAGTCTTTACCCTGTCGATCTAATGTCAGCTCGCCCGCAGATGCAGTTTATCAACACTCAGCGGGAACCTAGCGCCCCGCCCTACACCCCGGCTACCAAGGTGAGAGCCTGTCTTCTGCAACCTCGCGACCCTTCCACTGTGCTCCGCGGGCCTCAGGGCCAACCTGGCACCACACGGGGTGGGGCTGCCGGCATGGACCCCAGGGCTGACCTGGTGCTGCCGGCCTCGTGTCTGGCCAAGGCCCAGGCGCACTGCAGCAGGGAGACGCTGACGGGCAGCTGCAGACGGGGCCTGCGGTGCCTGAGAGACTTTCAAAGGCGTGCACAGGAAAGGACGGGGCGGCTTGACTTTCACCAGCAGGAAAGGAGCCCCCAGGGGTGGTGGGCTGGGCCGGAAGTTGCCAAAATGTGTAGACCCTGGGTGGCCCTCGGCTGGACAAGTAACCACCTTCAGTGCGACGCGTGTCCACATGATCTGAGCACCCTTCATCCAGTTGGTTGTGAATTATAATGGAGACAAGGTGTACTTTTCTTTTTTGGTACCGGGGATCAAATTCACAACCTCGCGCCTGCCAGACAGGTGCTTAGGTCACTGAGCTAAATTCCAAGCCCAATTGTTTGAGACAGGGTCTCACTATGCAGTTCAGGGTGGCTGTGAACTCGCTTTGTAGCCCAGATTGGTCTCAAACTCTCAACAATCCTCCTGCCTCAGCCTCCCGAGTGCTGGGATTAAAGGCATGCGCCACCACGCCCAGCTGAGACAAGGTGTATTTTACAGTGTGCTGTAAATCATGGCTCACAAAAAATACATCAGCATGAAATTTTGTCTTCAATTGCAAAAGCAAAGTGTAGACCTGTAATCCCAGTAGTTGAGAGGCTGAGGCATGAGAACTGCCACAATTTTGAGGCCACCTTGGGCTACATAATGAGTTCAAGGCCAGCCTGGACTATATAGTGAGACCCTGTCTCAAAAAAAGAAACTTAACAAAAATAAAGTGCAAAAGTATACCGGGGCTGGGGGTATAGCTCAGCGGTACAGGACCACAGCGCCAATTAAATTGCTGCTGCCTCAGATTCCAGCTTTTTCAGAAATGTCATCACGGAAGACAAAATTTAGTTATGAACCTGGCACCAAGGATCAGAGTTCTTAGTGGAAATCACCCAGTTTTCATGTGAAAAAAGCATGTCAAAGTCCAAGGTGATGCTGATTGTGTTTTTGGACCTTGATGGAATTGTGCAAGCTGATTTTGTCATCAGGAACATTACAGGGAACTCTTAGTTGTTTTTTTTGTTGTTTGTTTGTTTGTTTGTTTTGGTACCAGGGATCGAACTCACAACCTTGTGCCTACCAGGCAGGCACTTAGCCCACTGAGCTAAATTCCCAGCTTACAGGGAACTCTTAATATTATAAAGGTGTATTAGAGTGCTTGAGAAATGATGTGCATGGAAAACGGCCTGGGAGATGGGCAGTTTCACCTTGCCTCATGGCAGCATTTCGTGTCACACCTCGCTTCTGGTATGGCAGTTTCTGTAAAAAATGTTATGCTATATCCTCATCTACTTTATTCACAGTATCTGGCATCTTGTGGCCTATGACTCGCTCTCAAAGTCAAGATGCCCAGGAAAGGGAAACCTCTGGAATGGATGCAGGACGTGGAGCGCCACAGCACACCGGAAGACCCTCGGGAAAGAGGACTCTGCAGCTGCTCCAGAAAGCAGCATGGACAGCAGGACGAGTGCGAGGCGGGGGGCGATTCCGGAGGGGACTCATGGCAATGTGTCTTTGCTGCGATAAACTTTTAAAATTGAAACATTTGCCACATTTTTTCACCATACCTCATCTATCAACAACCAATAAATACGGGCCAAAGTTTTAAGGTTTATTTCCATTTCATAACCAACACCGAACAAGACTCACACGGGCCTGACGGAGCCTCAGCACCCACCCCCAGGGACTGCACCCAAGCTGAGGGCCCAACCGCACACAAACAAGTGGGAAACCCAGGCAGCAACACTGACGAGGAGAGCAGGGTCCCTGAGCAGGGGAAGGGCTTTTCTCCTTCCTGCCTCCGAGGGCAGGGGTGCTCAGCAAGGCCAGTGTCTTGGTTACTTTTTACTCGTTGCCGAGACAAAATACCTGACGCCCAAAATTAGGAAAAGAAAGGTTTATTTCTTACAGTTTCTGGGGAGTTTCAGTCCTTACTTAGTTGGCTCCAAGGCAGTGTGGCATGGCGGGGCTGCCGTTCATGGCGGCCGCAAGCAGCAAGATGTGCTGGAGAGAAGGGGAGAGAGAGAGAGGGAGGGAAAGTGAGCAAAAGGAAGACCCACCTCATTTACACTGTATGTCGGCTCCACCCCTGGGCGGGTGCAGCACTCACATTGCCAATCCCCACACCAGACTCAGCCCCATCAAAAGTATATGAGGACTTGGGGGTACATAGTATATCACCCAATACAGCCAGCCCTCCAGGGTTGGGGTTAGAGGAGGACCTGAGCCTCGTCCCCATAGCTGTCACATAAACGTGCTCACTCAGCCTGAGGATGTGGGGACCACAGCTTGGGGTCCACCAGACTCCTTCTCCTGCAGGGCCCTCATGGCATGGGACAAGCTCCGCACCCTCAGTGGCACCAGAGAGGTGGAGTGGACATTCGCCTCCAGGGGACACAGGTGTGGGGCCCTCGAGACCTGGCAGAGGGTGCAGTTTAAGCACTGTGGACCCTGGCCATCCCTGCCACTGTGTCTGTGCACATGGTCCCTGCAGCCTCTGTGGCCCTCTGCAGTCCACACCCAGGGCACCCTGACTCCTCCAGTCCCCAAGGACCTTCACCCCACCGCCCAGGATCATTCTGGGACTGTGGCCTCAGCCTCCCAGCATCATCCCCAGACCCCCAGGATCCAGGCAACGGGCTGCACCCCGACAGGGGGCCCTGTTGGCAGCCGCCGGCACAGCCGTGGGATTCCGCCCAGGTGAGCACCACCCTGTCCACCCAGGCCCCGCCCCTGCGGGGGGCAGGGCTCACCGTGACAGCCAGTTAAGGCTTCAGGTTTCACTGCTTTTCCCTACCGGGGAAATTTTGTTTTGCTCCCTGTATGGTTTGAGTCTGGCTGTCCCCACAGCGCCCCATGCAGTCATGGAGGCGGGCTTCTAGAGTTTGTGAATGACTCGTGGGCCAATGCTGGGATTACAGGTGTGAGTGCACCGCCCAAGTGGGTGTGGCCTGCACACAATACAAGGGACAGAAGGAGTCCTCTCTGTGCTCCTCCCCTTTGGCGCTTGCTGCTTGTGCTGTTTTCTGCCCCTGCAAGCTGTTGCCCTCCACCATGTGCCACGCTGCCTCGGAGCCAGCTGATTATGGACTGAAACTTCCACGAACTGTGAGCTAAGTAAACCTTTCCTTCCTTCACTTTGGGTGTCAGGTGTTTTGTCTCAGCAACAAGAGAAAAGTAACTAACACGCTCCCCATTAAAACCTTCAGAATCCACAAGAGCAGAGACTGAAGAGCTTCCGATCTGTGGCCAAACTGCCTGCTGCCAGGCACCTCCGACTCTTGGGTTTAAAATCCCACTTGGGCTGGGAGAGGCTGGGTGCTGCCAGGCAGGTGGGTGGCCTGGTGGGGTTCCCAGCACTGGGAGAGGGGGACAGAGAAGCCAAGTGGAGCTCTTAGAAAAAAGGAAGATTTCTTGGTTTTGCCTGCAGCAATTCTTGGGCCTCAAAATTAATGAATTATTAGGGCCAGCAGGGTGGGGCCACACCTGTCACCCCAGCTGAGACGGGAGGATTGCCAAATCAAGTCCAGCCAGGGGAACTTAGCTGCTTACTGAGACCTGTGTCAAAATTAAAAATCACTGGAGACGTAGCTCAAGGGTGAAGGCCCTGAATCTCATGTTACTACTACTACTAATAATAATAACGTTACATCTTGTGAGAGTAGATTTTTATCTAGGGTTCATAAAAAAAACTAATCAATAAAAGAATTAGAGATGTAAGTTCAAAAGGAGAAACAAAATCACTTTACTGGAAAAGGAAGAGAAATAAAAAGACAGACATCTGTCTTGTCAGAGGAAGGTAAAGAGGCCGGTGCGGGAATGTGGGGTCGTGGGCCTCAGCACCTCTCGTTGCACGGTGAGCCGGGGCTGTCCCCCTGGAGAGCTGCGGCACCCTGACCGGGCTAACTGTTCTGGGCACAAGACCCCCGAAGTGGCCACTGCCCCTCCAGTGCCCGAGTGTGCACCCTTGGGTGAGCATAACTGTGGTCTTTGTGCAGCCTGGGGGCTCCCCTGGGAGATTCCACGAATCCCATTGGAAACCAAGTTAGTAAAAGGACAGTCATTTTAGTGCATCAGAATGCTGAAAGAACAATAAACTATGCATTTGCTTATCCGCAGGTGTGTGCGCAGGTGTCAGTGTGCATTTCACACACTGAGCCTTCCATGAGATATCGACCTCCCCAGTTCTTCCCTTTGTGTTTAACTGGGGGAGGCGGGAGGAGGGGACCGCTGGCACTGAAGTGGCCCCCAGGTCTGATCAGCCTCTGTCTCTCTCCCTCTGTCTCCCTCTCTCTCTCTCTCTGTCTCTCTCCCTCTGTCTCCCCCCCCCTCAGGTTTAACTCTTTGTTTGCCAGAAACCTCACCGAGGCCCTTAAGCACCCCTGCCTGTCCCCCAACTTTCCCTACAATAATAAATGTGAGCAAATAATGCTGATAGATACGGCAGTTCGTGGTCGTTCAGATGCCAATGGCTTCCACTGCCCCGAGAAACACCAAGGTGACATGAAGCACTGACCGGAAGGACTCAGGCCCAGCGAGCATTTGCCTGGTCAGGAATTGGGCAGCGGATCCCCCAGGCTCACGTCTGAGGCCAACGCCTCCCGGGGCACTCGGGGGTCCAGCGGCCTGGCCCGGCACTGTCAGCTCAGAGCCAGAACCCGAAGTCCCTGTAACAACCCGGGTCAGTACCGTGTGTGTGTGCAGGGGGACAGCGCTCCCTACCCACGCGGGATGGGAAGAAAGCGTGCGCGCCGGCCGGGCCCTGGGGACTCCAGGGACTCCGGTCTGGGGCTCCTCAGTAGCTGTGTGGCCTCCAGATCACTTTCAGAAGCAGATGCCCTTCGAGGTGGCCCAGCCCTTCTCCCACGGCACGCACAGCTTTTCCAACATCCTTTGAAGCTGTTTGCTTAGGAGGACTTCCCAACCCCTCCAGGGTCCCAAAACTGTCTCCGCGGGACATAACTTGTGTAAATGTGGAGGGGACACCAGTGGTGCCTGGCTACTGGCCTGCCCTCCTTATTCCTTCTTAAGAGACAAGGGAAGGAAGAGAGGGAGGGAGGGGGAACAGGGTAACTGTGGGAGTGATGCACCCCAATGTTATGAAAAAGAAAGTCCCGACCTGCTGGTGTCCGGTAGGAGTTCGTGTTCTCTAAAATCAAAGAATGAATTTTAAGGACAATGGAGGTCAAGAGCAGAAAATATTTATTGAGGAAAGAGAGAGACAGAAGGGGTCCTAGGTGGGTTGCCGAGAACCCTGTCTTTTCTAAGAATTTTTTATAGAGCAAAACCACGAGGTGAGGCGGGTCCAAGGTGGGGAAAAATGGGAACCCACAAGGCAGACGGGCATGAGGTGGGACCGAACATGGTCAGCCAATAAGATTACGAGTGTAATTGCTCAGCTAATGCCGATCAAATTGGGATCAAATGGGAGGCAAGTCACATACCAAGCAGGCATGAAACAGAACAGGGCTCCTACCGGCTCTCCCCAGGTGATGACACCTGTTTAGGGTAGCAGTCCCTGACACTTATCCTTAGGATGTATGTGGGTGCAGGATCTTTATTTGTCTTGGGTCTGGCCCTCAGCGGAGGTGCCTATCTCCCCCATGGTTGCAGTGGATCCCATCTTCTGCACGGGCTCCTTCGAGGGCCCGGCCCGTCCGACTGCTCACAATATGTCTACCTAACTCAGCGTCTATAATAATACAGGACCCACTGCTCCCTTTCTTTAGGGCCTGGGAGCCTGGCCTCCGCCCAGCTTCCCCAGGTAACCCTGGTGGGAAGCCCTGAGGCCCACCCGGAGCGGGTGCTGGGCAGCTCCTGGGGCAAAGGGGAGGGGACCCCGTGTCGCAGGGATCAGCGCGTCCTGTCACCCCCTCCCCCAGAACTCAGTCCCACGGGCCCCAGGAGCCTGAGCCCAGGCGCTCGCAGCCACAGCACCGGGGCCCACAGAGCAGCAGTGAGCCTAGGGACTCTGACTCCGGGCCTGACAGGGAAGCAGAGCCGCCCACATCTGCAGGTGCCGGTCTCCGAGCGTGTGTCTCCTCCCCCGCCCCTCGGTACCAATACCGCCCTCGGACCCTGACGCCCTAAGAACCCACACACAGCTGCTGACTTGCCCGACTCTCGAGCTGCTGTTCGGTGCGCCAGGAGTACGGGCCCTGCCGGGAGAGCCTCGCTCCTGCAGGTCAGCGGGGCCGGAGCCACCGCCGCGACAGTCCCTGGGCCAGACCCGGGCTCGCACGCAGCTTGCCCTCCTCGCCAGGCCGAAGGCGCGGACTGCCCGCTGCTGCCCCGCGCCCGCTGCCCCTGCGGCGGCTGGGTCAGCGCCTCTCCTCCCGCACTGCAGACCACTGGAGAATCCGTCGCCACCACCAGCGGCAGCCACAGCTGGCTCACGGACCCCGGGGCTCAGAGTGCGAGGCTGCGGCGCAGGCCCCACGCATGTCCCTGCTCCTGGTCCCCTCTTTCGGGTTTTCTCCTCCTGCCCCGCCCGGCGGCCCCAGGCCTGGAGGACCGCAGCCGGATGAGCCCATCTCCACCGGGCGGACACGTAGGAAGGACACTCCCCTGCAGGCCTCTCCCTCAGGGAAGCGGGGTTCCAGCCCCTGGAGCAGCGGTTCCCCGCCACCGCGGAGACTCGTGACAGAGTAAGCGGACAGCGTGCGGAGCCAGTCACCGTCTGCACCCTCGACTCGCTCGCTGCTCCGAATGGACCTCCAGACCTCGCCCCTCTGTCTGCCGGCCACGCCCCTGTCTCGGTCCTGGCCCCGCCCCTGCCTTGGTCCCGGCCTCGCCCTCTGTCCGCAGACCACGCCTCCTGTCTTGATCCCGGCCTCGCCCCTCTGTCCGCAGGCCACGCCCCTGTCTTGGTCCCGGCCCCGCCCCCGCTGTCCCTCAGACCTGGGCGCTGACCCAGACTCCTAAGGGCCTGCACAGCTGTCCCTGGCTGGACCCAACGCCCCAACTGCAGAGGTGGCTTCAGTCCTGCAGAAAGGGACGGCCTAGAGCCGAGGCCAAGCCTTGTGCCGCAGGAGGCCTTCACCGCTGAGGAGCCCTGCCCCTGGTGGACGCCCACATCCCAGGTGCGGGCTCTGGCGTCCTCTCTGCAGGTGTCCTCACCTGGGGGCGCTGCTCTGGCTGCCTCCACGCCCTGCGTCCGTTCGAAGCTTGGCTTCCCCGGGTCATTCTGACTTGGGGAAGAGCCGTCGCGCTTTTAGGAGCTGCCTTTCCGCTGGATGACATTCAGCTGCAGCATTCACCGAATTTTTTCCATCTTGCTTTTTTCTTTCTTTCTTTTGGTACCGGGAATTGAACCCAGGACATTGTGCTTGCCAGGCAGGCACTTGTGCCACTGAGCTATATCCCCAGCCCCCTCACCAAGTGTTTATCATGCCTTGTATAGACACTCAGGAAAGAAGACCCCGAGCTGCTGCAGAGCGGTAGGCCCGATGGGCTGAGGTTTGGAGTGATGAGAAGGATGGGGCGGGCAATGGCAGCGTGCCCCTTACTATAACCATTTTTAATTGTTACCCTTCCACCTTACATGAGCTACATCCCCAGCCCCCTTTTAAATTTTTTATTTGAGCCAGGCATGGTGACACACACCTGTAATCCCAGCCTTTGGGAAGCTGAGGCAGGAGGCTCTCTATGAGTTCAAGGCCAGCCTGGGTTACAGTGAGTTCAAGACGAGCCTGCCCTACAAAGCTGTCTCCAAAAATGAAAACAAAAGAAAAACTACTACTAGTTCATGTATTTCTGGTCCTGGGGATTGAACCCAGGGCCTCCTATGTGCCAGGCAAGCTCTCTGCCTCGGAGATGCTTCTGAAACTCATGTGTCTCTTTTAAAGTTAAGTGTCAGTGTTTGTTTCTGTACCGTAATCTTAATTTCTGTGGCCATTTAGTCTTGAGCTGCATTTTAAAATGCAGTGCTCCAGCTCATAATGATCAATCTTGGAAGCAGCCCAAATGTCCATCAGCAAATAAATGAATAAAGGAAGTGTGGTCTCTCACCTTTACTCTGCACGAAGGGCAAACTTCTGTCTTCTGTAGGAAATGGATGCACCTTGAGACCACGGTGTTCAGTGAAATAAATCAGACGCACGAGCTTGAACATCACATGGTTTCTCTTAGAATTATAAGGAGCAAAATAAAAAAGGCAGGTAATAGGAAGTGGGCAGGTAGCTCCTTCTCAGATGGGAAGGGGACCCCGAGACGGACGGGTGGGGGAGTGCACAGGACGCAGTCGTGCTGCACACGCGTGCCGGCCCCCACCCCCGTGGCAGATGCGATCACTGTGTGCCACAAACATAAACCAACAAAAATGTTCTCCAAATTCAGTACTCACAAGCAGCCTTGACTCTCTGTACCCTGCTTAGGAACTGCTCCCGGCTGAGTAGTTTATTTTTCTTTGCCTACACAGAGTCACAGGTGCTGTGCGGCCCTTCCCTGCCTTTTTCATTCATTCTCCTACTCTCATTCTCACTCTCTCGCTCTCCCCCGGGGATCAAACCCATGGGTTGTCCACCTCTGAGCTACATCCCCAGCTCCTTTCTTTGAGACAGGATCTCAAGAAATTGCCCAGGCTGGCCTCAGACTTTCGATCCTCCTGCCTCAGCCTCACAAACTGCAGGAACCTCAGGCATGCACTCCACAGCCAGCTTCCATTAATTGTTTTCATTCTTTTTTCTTTTCTTTTCTTTCTTTCTTTTTTTTTTTTTTTTTACCAGAGATCGAACTCATGGCCTCATGCTTGCCAGGCAGGCACTGTGCCCCGGAGCGAAATCCTTGGCCCACTTCTGTTAATTCCTGAGTGGGTCTTGATTGGACCGAACAGGTTAGGGTCGTGCTGCCTTCACCTTAAAACTGCAGATATTTCTTTTCTGGTTTTAAATATTGCTAAAAACGCGTGTGCATGCCACAGGACTTCCTCCTTCCGGCGCTGTCCCTTTGCTGGAAGTCTGCAGGTTTCCTCCACCCCAATGGCCCACGGCCTAACCTGGCTACGCCTGTGGTGAATCGTGTGTGTCCAGCCCTCTCGGAGCATTTTCTTCTGCAAACATCTGCTGCGCTTTTGTGTGGAAATTCTCTAGCACCCCACGTTTAATTGCTCTTCCCCATTCTTCTGCTGCATCACAGCCAGAAGATGAATCAGCCGGGTTTGTCCCGGCTCACTTCCATATAACCTTTGCAACTATTTTGGTCCGTGTTTCCTCTGCATTCACTGCAATTTATTAATTCCTCCAGTGTATGAAGCTCATTTGTTAACCTGAATTTATTGAGTACCTGCTACATATGCCAGGACCCGTGATGAATACCATCACTGTCTGTGTAAAGCTTACACTTTCGTGGAGGATGGGAAGGAAGAAACAAACTTACAAGGTGAGGCAGTGATGAGAAGAAACCTAGGTGTGGGAGTGGGGGAGAGGTAGAAAGGCGCATTTCAGTTACAGATTTTAAGCTTTTCCTTTCCTCTCACCCACCCGCCCTTCTGTCACTGGGGATTGAACTCAGAGTCTTAGTGCTGAGCTACATCACCAGGCTTTTTATTTTTTATTTCAAGACCAGGTCTCACTAAGCTGCAAAATTGCCCATTGTGGACTCAAACTTTCGATCCTCCTGTATCAGCTTCCTGGGGGATCAGACTGCGGTGTGCATCACAGAGCCCATCTCCAGGAAGCTGCGATTTTAGGGAGCGTGGCTGGACAGCTCGCTCTAAATGGACATCTGAGGAGAGACTGCTGCGCAGGGCGGCAGGGTGGGCACAGGTCGGGACTGAGACAGGGAGAATGCACGAACCAAGGCCCCGGGGCGCACGCTCGGGACAGTGACCGAGCCCAGGCGACAGAGACAGGGCGGGCGACCGTGGGAGGAGTCGAGCTTGTGCTGAGGGCGGTGCAGCCAGGCTCTGGTCGCTGCAGCTGCTTCCAGAATTTGAGGAGCAGTCCCTGAGCACAGGGCCAGGGAACACGCCCCAGGGGAAGGACGCAGAGAACGTCCTGGAGCAAGACCAGCAGGCCAGGACTCGGTGAGCTGCGCAGTCGGCCTGGGGCCCGGGAGAGCTGACGGGCCGGGTGCCTCGCCCACTTCCCTGTCGCTGAGACACATTGGCGTCGGGAGGAGAGGGCGCCTGGCTCAGATTCAGCCCCTGGGCGCGGTGCCGCCTGTCGTCGCAGGGCGCCCGGGGCAGAGCTGCCACCTCCCGGAGGTCCGCAGGCCGCGAGGGAAGGGCTGGCCGGGGGGAAGGAGCGGAGCCCCGGCCACGCCCCCAGCGATCCCCGCTTCCCACCAGGCCCCGCCCCAACAGCAAGTGGCCGGCTGCGCTCACAATCCAGCCGGCTGCGCGCTCCAGGCTTCGGGGACCGCGGGATGTACACTGTGACACCTGCGGCGGGAACCTGTGACCAGGAGAGGGCTCGGCAGAGGCCGGGGGCCTTAGTCTAAGGAGCAGCCCCGAGATGCGCAGGGGGGCCGCGTAGACACCCCTTCCTCAGGAGACCGGGGTCACCCGCGTGACAGGCGCCATCTGCTCTGCTCGCAGTGCAGGCCTGCGCTGCGGGGGGAGCTCGAGGCTGGACACCGCGACGGACCCCGAGCCCGGGCTCAGCCCCACACCAACAGGACGTGCGCCGACCGCGTGTAAGACCCACACTCCCCACCGAAACACCCGCGCTGGCGTTTCGGCCAGACCTGGGCACCGCGGCCCGGCCGAGGTAACTGCGAAACAAGCCGTCACGCTGCGCCGTCTTCTCTGCGGCAGGCCGGGCTGGAAGCCAGGGTCCCGCAGGGCTCCCCAGGTCGGTCCCCTCTGTCGCTGTCCCCTCCCTCCTCGGGGTCTAACCGGAGTCTTCCAAAGTCCAGGCCACCCCCACCTCCTGCCCCTTCTCTCCCACAGTGCCCCAGCCCAGCAGCCACACAAGCACTGACCCGGCCGGGGGCCTCCTGCCAAATCCACCCGCGCCCACGTGCTCTCCGCTCAGCTACCGTGCTCTGGAAGCAGCACGCCTGCGGCCACCTCACTCCTCCAAGGCGTCTGCAGGTCCCCGGTTCCCTCTCCAGGCAGGTGGCAGCTCCCGCCCCATCCCTGTCCAGCACCTCGCCCCACCCTGCCCTGCTCTGGGACTTCCGCTGTCCACCACCAGCACCCTTTCTCCCTGCTGAGCCACCCTTCCTGTAGGTTGGGCATTTCTAAACCAAGCCCGCCATGGCCCCCAGCCTCGTCCCCAGCATGGCCCAGAAGTCGGCTTCCCCATGTCCCTGTCTCCAGGGCCCCCAGCGTCCAGGCCCAAACCACAGCATTCCTGCTCCTCCGACCCCTGCAGCAGGCTTCCCAGACAGCGCCGCTGCACCCAGGCAACCACCGGTGCCCTCTGGCTCCCTCCACCAGTCGCGGTGACTTCCGGCAGGGACCTGGCTTCCTGGCCTGCTGCAGTCAGTCCTGCCCAGGGACCGCACTGAGACAAGTGTCCCACCGGCAGTGCCCGCCTTGAAACCCTTAGTGAGGTGCTGTCCAGTCCCTGGCACTCAGACCAACGTGGCACCAGAGAACCCATATCCACATTCGGCTGCCAGAGCCAGGCTGGAGACGGGACAGCCTGGCCGACAGTGGTGCCGGAAAACTGGAAGGCCACATGCGGGAGACTGAAACTGGACCCTTCTCAACCAAAATGACTGAAAACCTTACTGTAGGACCTGAAATTCTAAAACTGCTAGAGGAAAACATAGTCTTTACACATTAAGACTTTAGTATAAACTGGGCGTGGTGGAGCATGCTTATAATCTCAGCACACAGGAGGCTGAGGCAGGAGAATCACCACTAGGTCAAAGCCACATAGTGAAACCTGTGTCTCAAAAAAAATAAACAAACCAAAAGACTTTAGTACAGGGTGAATCTATGCTGATACCAGTGGCGGGGAACCTTTTAGACCTTTCGGTGATCACAGACAGCCCCCCACAGCACATGGGCCGTAGGCTCCCCACCACACAGGTGATGGTTTTCTGGGTAGGACTCCTAAAGCACAGGACGTAAAAGCAAGCACTGACAAGGGGGCTTACTTCAAATTACAAAGCCTCAGTGCAGCGGCCAGGAGACAGCCTTGCGGACGGGAGAAAACAGGCCAGCTGTTCATCCAAGGGGATTAATACTCACAACTTATTAAGAATGCCAAAAAACTCAATGTCGTTGAAACAAAGAACAAAATTTTAAAACGACCTGAATAAATGCTTCTCCAAAGAGAAGTTCCAAATGGCCAGCGAATATAGGAAGAGTGCTCAATATCATTAGCCCTCAAGGAAATGCAAATCAAAATGACAAGGCGACACCGTCACACAGCAGTTCGAATGGCTGCTGTCAAAAGGAGGGAAGAAGAGCAGGAAAAGGAGGTGTGGGAACATGCATTAATACAGCCGCTGTGGAGAACAACACAGGGGCCTGGAAAGCTCTAGAAGGACGCTGCGATCCGGCGCCGCTCTGGGTGAGCTCGGAGGCCACGGCCAGGACCCCGGGCAGACCCGGGGACACTGCAGCCTAGAAGCCGGGTCGCACAGCCGCGAAGGAGTCCTGTGTGGGCCGGGAAAGGGATGGCACAGGACCATCACGCCAAGCAGAACCTAGACGGGGAAGGCAGGGACTGCGCACGCTCTCTGCTCCCTTCAGGCGCAAGGTGACTGCCGCGTGCCCGGAGACGACGCCACGCAGGACCCCGTGGGGACTAGGACTCCCGTGGCTACCCTTAGAGGCCGCGCCCGCCCTTCTGCACTCTCCCCCTGCCTGGCCTCCTCGGCTGGGCGGCCCTCCCCGGCGCCCCTCGGTCGGGCGTTTCCTGGCACTGCCGACATCTGTTCATACCCACTGCCCCTTGCAGGGCATTTTCATTGCGAGAGCTGTGGGGGGGATTTGCACCCACGTACAGCAGGTATAACAGGCCTGCCCTTCTCGGGGTTTCCAGTACATCTTAGGGTCTACGCCCCTCCCCGCGAATCCGGTGACCTAAGGGGTGCAGTCACTGGCCCCCTGAGCCCCACGACCTCCGAACACGCCCTGCGGCCTCCAGGGCCCCTCCGGCTCGGCCACTCAGCCTGCCCTGCGGGTCACCCTCCCTTTCCCCGCAGCCGGGCTTTCACAGCACGGCCCCTCCCCGCAGCCGGCTGTATTCGCCGAGGGACGAAGCGCCCAGAGGTGCCTAGCGCGCGCCCTGTGCGTGTTTGCTGAGTGACCGCACGATCCCAGACGTGAAGGTGAGGACTCTGAGGTCAGAGGTTACTGTTCGCCTGCGACCTGATGAGGCAGGGCCGAGCCCGGGGGCTCTGAGCCCGGCCGGGCCAGGTACCGGAGGCAGGAAGGACGGCACGGTGGGGCCGGCGGGGTCTGGGCCCGGGGTCGCCCTCCAGGCCCCACGCTGCGGCTCCAGCAGACCGGTCCCCGTCGGTGGCCCTGCCCGTGCCGCACGCGTGCGCCCTCCGCCGTCTCCGGGACCCGCCCGGCCCGGGCCGCGCTCTCCCGGCTCTGCCCGGCCCGCGCCCGGCGGGGAGTCCGCGAGCGAGCGCGCAGGCCCGGGGGCGGGGCGGGCGCGGGGTCGGTGTCGGGTGTCGCCGGCTCGGCGGCCGGCGGGCGAACCACTGAGACGCGGAGACCTCCGCGGTCCTAGAGCGGAGCAGGAAGTGTCCCGGGGGGCGCGGGCGCCGCTCCTCCTCGCCGCTCCGCTCCGTCTCCGCGCGGCCGGCCTGGCGCCCCGAGGCGCCCGCGGTGAGTGGCCGCCCCGCAGCCCGCCCGCCCCCGCCGCCCGCGGCGCGAGTCCCCGGCGCTCCGAGCCCGCGCCCCGAGCCCGCGCGGGAGGACGAGCGGCGGCGGCGGCGGCGCCGGGCGGGCCGCGGGCCGCGAGGGGAGAGCGGGAGCCGCCGACCCGGCCCGCGCCGCGCGCTCCTCCTCCGGAGCCCGGGAAGCCCCGCCCCGCCCCGCCGCCGCCGCCGCCGCCGCCGCCGCGCTCGCGGGGTCCCAGGCCCGGCACGGCTGTCAGGGGCGACGCCGCCGTCAGCCCGGGCCCGGCGCCGGCTCGCACGGGCGCGGGGCGCGGGGCGCTCCCCGCCCGGGTCCCGCCGCCCGCGGGCGCTTTGCAACTTTTCCCGCGGAGCGGGCGAGGCCTGCGCCACCGCCCCGCCGGTTCCCGCGCTGCCGCTGGAACCTGTCCAGAGGGTCGGGCCGGCGGCCGGCCTGGCGCGGGGCCCGAGCCCACGGCCCGTGAACGCCCTGCGGCCCAGGGGTGGGTTGCCGAGCCGCAGCCCGGCGGGCGTTGCTGGGGGTCTGCCAGCTGCTGGCACACCAGTGGTGACCCGGGTCGCCGAGTGGCCCTCTTCTGGCAGAGCGGGGCCGCGAAGTGTGGTTGCTGGAGACCCGGTTGAAGGTCAAGGTTATTTTTAGACATACGATAGGAGCCAGGGGTGGTGGCGAGCCACCATCCCAGCCAGCACTCTGGGAGGCTGAGGCAGGAAGATTGCGAGTTTGAGCACAGCCTGGGCAACTTAGTGACCTAGTAAGACCTTCGCTTGAAAATAAATTTTAAGTCTAGGTTTGTAGCTCAGCGTGAAGATCCTGGGTTCAATCCCTGGTGCTGCAAATATGTGAAAATAAAGGCATGAGAAGTATTTTTTCTCAGCGGTCCAACCGAGTCGGGCATGAGGCTTCTCTGGAGGCACTGGTGGTTTTAGCCAGCGTGGTTGGTTTCTGCTTGGTATCCTGGGTGCCGCCGTCTTGGAGACAGTCGTGACCCCGCCTGCACCGCCAGCAGGGTCTGCCCCCCGCATGCTGTGCGACGCTCCCCAAGCACTTGTCCTTGCTCTTCCAGCTGATTTGATAGAGGCTTCAGCACCAGGACGGGGACATCAGCCCGGAAGCCGCAGGACAGTGGCCTGCCCGGCGCACCTGCCCGCCTCGGGTCTCCCGAGGCCCTGGCCCCCAAAGGTACTGAATGCAGGGACACCGCGGTCCAGGGGCGGCTGCACGAGTGCCCTGGTGGGAGGGCTTGTGGGTCGGGTCTGTCCCCGCATGCAAGGGCCAGCCACACAACTCCTGACCTGTCCCCAGCCACTCAGTCCGGCACCCGGCACCCCCCAGAAGCACCTGCAGGAGCGCACAGCGTTGAAGCCAGTGATTTCTGTTTGGAAATAGGGTCGTCTCCTGCCGCTGACCCCCATCAAACCCCATCATGCCCACAGCCCTGTGCCCCCGAGTACTGGCCCCCCAGGAGAGCGAGGAGCCCCGGAAGATGAGGAGCCCCCCTGAAGAGACGGCCGGCCCACCGGGAGAGCCCCCCAGCCCTGAGTCCTCGCGTCGCCTGTTCCGCCGCTTCCGCTACCAGGAGGCAGCTGGGCCTCGGGAGGCGCTGCGCCGGCTGTGGGACCTGTGCCGCGGGTGGCTGCGGCTGGAGCGCCACACCAAGGAGCAGATCCTGGAGCTGCTGGTGCTGGAGCAGTTCCTGGCCATCCTGCCTCGGGAGGTGCAGGCCTGGGTGCGCGCCCAGGAGCCTGAGAGTGGCGAGCAGGCCGTGGCCGCCGTGGAGGCACTGGAGCGGGAGCCGGGGAGGCCGTGGCAGTGGGTGAGAGGGGACGGAGGGAGGTTGGGGAGGGACAGCGAGAGCTGCGTCCTGGGGTCCCTTGCAGGGCCGAGATGTGACCTGCACCTTCAGCCGCCTAACCTTGATTGTGCCCAGACTAGTTTGGTTTCTTAGGAAAGCAAGTTCCACTCCCTAAAGGCTGTAATTTGGGTGCAGTGTGGGGCCCCTCAGGTAGCCCTGTCCGGAGTCCAGAAGGAGCCAGAGTGGTCCACAGGCCTGGCCCTGTCTGGGGTCCCCCAGTAGCCTGAACCACTCTCTCCATGGGGACTGCAGCGCAAGCACTGTGAGGACCCCGTGGTGATTGACGACGGGGACGGGCCTCCCAACCCGGGCCAGGAGCAGGACCGCCTGCCCTTGGATGTCCTCGGTGACCCTGCGAAGAGTCAGGATGCCCAGCCCGTGGCCCTGGCACCTGGCCTGGGCCTCCTCAGCCGGTCTCCCAGCCAGCTCTTCGAGGGCCCAGGTATGGCAAGGATCAGGGACAGAGTGGGAGGGGGCAGTGGCCTGCAGGCAGGGCGTGTCTGTGATCTGCTGGTGGCTGCATTAGCATTTGCTTCTGTCCCTGAGGACCTGGGTTTGTTTCCTGCCTCTCCCCTCTGCCCCCAGAGGAGATTCGGGGGGCGCATGGGGGTGTGTCTGTACCTTTGGGTCCTGGGGGTGGTCCTGGCTGGCATCAGCCAGGGTCTGGGTGTTTGCTGAGCCTAAGCCATCCCTGATCCCCCAGATCCTCAGATCCACCAGTGCTTCGGAGGTGCAGTGAGGTCCTGGCCAGGAGGACCCCCATGCGGTTTGAACATCCCCACAAAGCACACCTGGCCACTGGCTTCATCACCAGATAAGCCTGACCTTGAGTTTGGTAGGGATGACTCAGGGCTGGGTTTTAAACTCCCTAAACCAGTTTGGCCTGGTGGCTCAGGCCCAAAATCCCAGCTACTTGGGAGACTGAGGCAAGGGGATCATGAGTTTCAGCCCATTTTTGCCAAATTAGTGAGAGCCGTGAGCTCTCAGCCTCGGTTTCTTCCTGTCTGATGGAGACAGTAGCTGCGCTTTTCGCATCTTTCGAGAACTTATGTTGAGCAGAGGCCTGAGCCGCCCACTGAGCTGAGTGCCCGCTGTCTCCCCTTGGTATCCAGGACGTGAGTTCAGGTGCACTCCAGCTGGGACTCAGCTCAGGTTGCTCCAGGCTGTGGAAGGGGGTGTGGGCCCCTGGTGGTTTTGGTCCCTGGTCTGGACCTAGGAACTGTGGCCTCTTCTCCGCACTGCCCTGACACGACAGTAGAGAAGGCACCTCCCGAGAAGCCAGGCGGCCCCTGGCATGGGCACAAATCTGAGCGCAGTGTGTAAGAAGCGTCTCGGCAGGGAGGAAAGCCTGCCCACTTTCCCGCTGTGTGCCTCCACCCTGGCTCCTCACACGTCCAGTGCCTGTGTCGCCTCCTGAGAGGTCAGGACAGGGTGCTTGCCATCAGGACACCGACCACCTCCAGGTTAGGAGGCTGAAGCCTCCCAGCAACCTCAGCCAGGCTCGCTTCCTTTTTAAATTTTGTTTGTGTGTATTTATGGTGCTGGGGATTGAACCCAAGCCTACTCAGTGAGCTACGCCTTCAATGGCGGTAGTAGCTATCCTTTGAGTAGTGTCCTGCGTAGTTGTCCAGCCGGGGCTTGAACTTGCCGTCCTCCCACCTCATCCTCCCAGAGTGCTGGGGGCACCACCCGGCCTGCGGCTGGTGCAGCTCTGGCTGTCCCGGGCCGCGCAGGACCTGGCAGACTTCGCCTTGTGGGACCTGGGCACACGTGTGGATCTGAGGCTACGGGGACAGGCGGAGAGGACACAGCCGCTCACCAAGGAGACAGTGCGGCCGGCGCGGCTGGGTAGCAGGGACCCCGGGGCCGGCACCGAGGGCTCGGGCTGATGTCCCGTTTGCGTGAGCAGGGAGTGTCCACACGTGGGGCGAGCTGCCTGCCCATCGGATGCAGAGGCCCTGAGCCTGAAGATCGCTCCACAGGCAGCTGTACCGGGACACTTGGAGCCAGCAGGGCGATCGGGTTGGGTCAGGTCGGGTCCCAGCGGGCCAGGCGAGTACTTCCGCAGGGAGAGGGCGTGCTGCGCCCTTCCGCCCTGTCCGGGGCTGCGAGCTGTGTGTGCAGCAACCCCTGCGTATGAGCTGGACTTGGGTGACCCATGCATGCATGCAGGATGCTTCAGATTCCTTGCTTCAGGGCGCTGGGGACCGACTCGGGGCCTCACAGTGCCTGCTCGGCAGGGGCTCTGCCACTGAGCTCCGCGCCCCGGCCCCTAATTTCATTTTCTAAGTTGACGTGTTGAAAGTGCATTTATGTAACGCGTACGATGTAGTCTGATACTTTGGCAAGTAATTCAGCGAGTCCAGTCACCACGCATCCATCCGTGCACCTGCTCTGCTCTGTGGCAGGAGCACGCTCTGCCCTCAGCAGCTGCCAGCGCAGTGTGCAGCTAATCCGTCCCGTGCCACACGAGGCTCTCAGAGTCGCCATTCCCCCCGGACTCCAGCAGATGTCTTCCCCTCTTTGGGTCCTCGCTGGACTCTAGGTCCCACTCGGGAGCAAGGTCCTGAAGTGCTTGTCTCTCTGTGCCTTCCCACAATAGTAATAGCACCCACCTTGTTGCACGCTGAGTAGTATTCCACCCTGTGTGCCTGCCATACTTTGTTCGTCCATCACGGTACACACGTAGCTTGGGCGGTGGCTGGCCATTGGGAACAGGGCTGCGACCCCCAAGAGCGTGGCTGTCCGCCGTCATGAGCCTCTAAACCTGAGAGGCCCCTCCACACTGTGCTTCCCTTCCATCCTCACCCACCTATGGATAGGTCTCCGCAGTTTCCAGACTGCCATAGGCGTTTATATCCTACAGTACATCTGCATGACCCCAGCACCACAGTGAGTCCCGCTGCCAGCAGCCTTACTGTTGTGCTTATCTTTTTTTTTTTTTTTTTCTTTTTTGGTACTGGTGATCAAACTCACAACCTTGTACCTCCCAGGCAGGTGCTTACGCCACTGAGCTAAATCCCTGCCCCTATTTTTTTAGACAGGGTCTCATTATACAGTTCAGACTGCCTTGAACGCATTTTGTAGCCGAGGCTGGTCTCAACCTATCAATGATCCTCCTGCCTCAGTCTCCCGAGTGCTGGGATTAAAGGCATGCACCACCACACCTGGCCCTCTTTTTTTTTTCTTGCTTTCTTTTTGTTGTTTGTTTGTTTGTTTGTTTGTTGAGATAGGGCCTCATTATGTAGTCCAGGTTTGCCTTGAGCTCACAGAAATCCTCCAGCCTCAGCCTCCAGAGGACTGGGATCACAGGTGTGCGCCCCATGGCCGTCTTGTCTTCTATTTTGACAGGGGTCTGACTGTTACACAGCCTGCGCTCTAAGCCCTGAGCTCGAGGGAGCGGCCGGCCTGTCCCTGGAGTCCGAGGTCCGACCTGGGGCTGCTCGATGCCCGTGGGCCCGCGGGGACACTCAGGCGCGCACGTCTGTCTCTTGCAGCTCCGCAGGACGCGTGCCTTCTGGAGGAGGACAGCGCGGGGGACGCGCAGCAGGTGGCCGCCTTCCCGCTGCCCGCGGTGAGTGTGCCTCGGGCGCCCGGCTCTCCGGGTTCACAGCTGCGTGTCGCAGCAGAAACGCCGAGCTGTGAGGGAGTGGAGGGGAGGACCCTCTCAGAAAGGGGTGGCGGCCCGACCACCTGCGCGGGGTCTGCGAGGGCCCAGGTGCCATCGCCCGCGGCGTAGCCCAGAGCCCCGAGCGCCCCAGGGCAGGTGGCACTCACTGGCACAGGCTCGCCGCTGCCGGGTGTGGGCCGGGGCTGGGGGCTCGCTCCCTAGGAGGGGTGCAGGGAGCGTGGTGCCGCCCCTCCCCCGCCTCCTCCCCGCTCCCGCTCCCGCTTCTGCAGCGCGGGAGGGGCCGGCGCCACGCATGCGCAAAAGTGGAGTCCTTTGTATAAGGAGACGCCCCCAGAAGTCCACTGGGCGCTCGCACCCCTCAGCGCTGAGCACACTCTTAAGCCTGGTCATTCTTCCATAACTGTCGATAAACAGTGCAGGTATACCTTGAATTTTTTTCTATCAGTAGTAAAATATGTAAGAAAAAACAACGTGTGGTAAATAAATCTATCTTGTGCTGGCATGGTGGTGCACATCTGTAATCTCAGCACTCTGGGAGGCTGAGGCAAGACAATCACAATTTGGAGCCCAGCCTGGGCGAGTTAGTGACTTAGTGAGCCCCCTCCCACGTTTTTAGAAAGCTGGGGGTGTAACCAGTGCCGAAAAAGAAAACGAAGGCCGAGGCCTGCCATTATTGTTCTTGAAAATTAGCTCGCTTGCTTTATTTACTTACTTATTTTTGGGGTGCCGGGAGTCAGATCTGGGCCTTGCTCGTGCTGGGCTAGTAACTCTGCCACTGAGCTAGAGCCCCAACCTTTTTTTTTGTACTGAGAATTGAACTCAGGACCTTGCACCTGCCGGGCAGGGACTGTGCCACTGAGCCATGTCCCCGGCCTTATTTTTAATTTTGATGTCAATATATTGTTTCTAATATATAGAAGTTCAATTGGGTTTTTGTTTGTTTGGTTGGGTTTTTTTTGAGATAGTCTCACTTGTAGTTCAGGCTGGCCTCAAACTTGAGGTGATCCTCCTGCCTCAGCCTCCCAAATGCTGGGATTACAGGCGTGGGCACTCATGCCTGGCTGGTTTTTGTCTCGTGTTGTTTTCTTGCCTTTCTGAATTCACGTGTAACTTCAAAGGGGATCGTTTTAAGAAGCAGAGTCCTCGGAGTTTCTCTGTCTTGCTTTGTTTTAGGACGCAGTCATGTCCAATGCAGCCGCCAGGGCTGTTTGTCCCCCACCCTGCGCCTGCCTCCTCTCCTGTCTCTCTCCTCCGCCGGAGTGCCCCCGCCCTGTGGCGGTGTGACTGGGGTCTTTGCCTTGCCCCTCATCCTTGGGGAACAGCGTTCGAATTACACTGCCGAGCGCTGTGCTGCTTTCAGCTCTCTCCTGGGTTTCTGAGAGGTGCTGCTGCGTGAGTGTGGAGCTCCGTGGCCGCGTCAGCCGCTGGGCCGGTGTGAGCCTTGGCAGCCTGCTGCCGGGGACGCTGGCTGGCTGGCTGGCTGAGGTCAGACACTTCCCCGACATGGCTCCACCTGCTGCTCCCTTGCGGCTGTGGAGATGTGCCGGCCCAGCCTACGCCTCCGGAATTTCCCCAGCGTTCTGAGGCTGAGGTGCTGTTGCCTGTGGGGGAGTTTTACAAAGAGTGCACTCCTTTTCTGTGAGCTGTTACATGGATGTGTGCAGTTATTTGTAGTGATGCTTTTCCTCTGATTCATTCCCAGGGTTGGAAATCTGTGTTTTCTTGCTTTTATCCTTTGTCAGTGTCGCTGCAGGTTATTTTTTGTCCCGGTTTCATTGATTTCTACCCTTTCTCTGTTGTCTTCGTTCTGCGTGCTTTGGGTTTATTGTACTCTTCTTTTTTAGGTTCTTGAGTTGGGAGTGTATTGATCTAAGACTTCCTCCTTCCCCAGAGTGAGTATGTTAGGGCTGTAGATTTCCCTCTCAGGACTGCTTTATCTGTGTGGGGTTGTTTGTTTGCGGTGCCGGGCATTGAACTCAGGGCCTCGTGCTTGCCAGGCAGGTGTTTATGCCGCTGAGGCCTATCTGTCCCCGCCCGGTGTGTTTCTGTTTTCATTCATTCCGTGTATTTTTTAATTTCCCGTAAGTGAGTCTTCTTTGATTGAAGGGCGACATAGGACCGCGCTGCGATCTCCGAGGAAGTGGCCACTTCCCGCGAGTGCGCAGTGAGCGGACCTGCTCTTTGGTGCGGTCAGCTCCTCGCTTGCGCGCTGTCAAGTGCGGCCCGCCGCGCGGCTGGCGTCCCGTCTGCGCGCGGTCTTTGCGCCTGTGAGAGTGTGGAGGCCCAGGCCCTTGCCGTGGTTTGCCGCACACGCTGTGCAGCTCCCCGGCGGCTGTGGGACGCGCTGGGCGCCCTGGTGCACAGACCTCTTCATGACCGCAAGAGCCGCCCCCCAACCCGTCCCTAGGATCACGCCAGCTTCTTTTAAGGTTTCACTAAAAAAAAGGATTGCACAGTATATTCGACTTACAGCACCATTATATTTGAAGCGAGGTTCTTTTTTAAAATTATTTTAAATTAGCTAAAATTTAATTGGTAAAATTTAGGTATACATAATGATCACATAGGAAATTCGTACCTGCATGTGATATATCTCGATTCTCTTACTCATTCCTCTACCCTCCCTCAACCCTTCTTCCCCTCTGTATTTACAAAAACTTTGTTTCCATTTTTTTTTTTTTTTTTTTTCTCTTTTGGTACAGGTGATCCAGCTCACAACCCTGTACCTGCCAGGCAGGTGCTTAGGCCACTGAGCTAAATCCCCAGCCCTATTTCTTTGAGACAGGGTCTCACTATGCAGTTCAGGCTGGCCTTCAACTCACTTTGTAGACCAGGCTGGTTTTGAACTCACAACGATCCTCCTGCCTCAGCCTCCCAAGTGCTGGGATTAAAGGCGTGTGTCACCACACCCTTCTTATTTTTTCCTTTTCTTATTCTTTGTCTTTTCTCTTCCTTCCTTTTCCCCTGCCCCTCCCCAGTTCTTTTTTCTTTTATTTTCTTGCTTTTTTTTTGTCTTTGACTTTTTTTTTTTTTTTGTCTTTTTTTGTCTTTTTTTGACAGGATCTCACTACACAATTCAGGCTGGCCTGAAACCCACAGTGATCCTCCTGCCTCAGCCGCCTGTGTGCTAGGGTTACAGGCGTGTGCCATCATGCCCGGCCCCAGTTCTCTTTCCCATTTGAACATTTTCTCCCTATTTTACATAATCTATTATACATTTTGGTCCTTATTTACACTCTTGGTCTCACACCAGAGAAGCAACATGATACTTACCCCTGTGTTTGATGTATTGAAGTGAGGTTTTTATAGATACCAAGTGCTTGCACTGTGAGGTTAGGTTGTTTGGGGGGTGTCTGTTTTGCTTTGTTTGCAGCACTAGAGACTGAGCCCAGGGCATGTACTCTCCACAGCTTTTTTTTTTTTTTTTTTAATTTAAATTTGACACAGGGTCTCACTGAGTTGCCAGGCTGGTCTCAAACTTGTGACCTCCTGCGGCCTCCTGAGTAGCTGGAGCTAAGTTCTATCCTGCTGTGGCTCCCACTGATTCTCTCACCGTTCTCTCTGCTGGAGACAGAGGGACTTGCTGCTCTTCACCAGGGGTGTCTTGCTTCCCCGCCTTCCTGAAGGACAGTTCCGGCAGACACAGGGCCCGAGCTGACCGTTCGCCACACTGGCACAGCACGCTCTTCTGTCATTGATTTCCTTGCTTTTTCCTTTGTTTGTTTGTTTGTTTGTTTCAAATCCACTTTATTTCAAAGAGAAAAAAAAGAAAAAAAATTTCAAAACACATCAATCGGGGCAACAGTGGTACATACATTGTGCATTGTCCCCAAATCGTTCAGCTCAGAGCACAAGATGTCTGCATTGAGTTGTTCACCAATACCAGCACAAATCTTTCTCTTCAGTGAACTCAGAGAAATCAGTAGTGTAACTATCTTAACTATTTTTATATACATATACACCACATATATGTATGTTGTTTCAGCTTCTCACACTAGTGAGACAATATGATGTTTACATGTGTGTCTGATTTATTTCACTTATGAGTATGGTCTCAAGTTGCATTCATTTACCTATAAAGTTTCCAGTATGTCCTTGTTTATGGCTGAGTAGTATTCCATTGTATAAAAGTACCACATCTTTTATATGGTTGGTTGGTTTTTTGAGATAGAGTCTTGATATGTAGCTCAGGCTAGCCTTGAACTCACACTGAAGCCCAGGCTGGCCTCAGACTTCGCCTCGATCCTCCTGCCTCAGCCTTCCAAGTACTGGGATCACTGTTGCGCACCACCACGCTGGGCCCTTGTGCCGTTTCTGTCTGACCTCCGTGGCTTCTGGCGAGAGCGCTGCTGGCAGTTCACTTTGTCCTGCTTAGGGAAGGTGGCATTTTCCTGTGGCTGCTTTTCAGATGTTCTTTTTTGCCTTTAGTTTTCGGGAAGCGAATCTGCTGGGTTCTGCCGCGGCGGCCTTGGGATTATCGGGTCGGGGGGCTGGCTCCGTGAAGCTCTAGGTCTCCGGCCCCGAGGACCCCAGATCTGTCGTGCGGGTCGGCAGGGAGCGAGGCTGCTCGGGTTTCTCGGCTCTGTGCTCTGGGCCCCGGCCGCCCCCCGCCGCTCCCCACGGCCCCATCTGCCCCTTTCAGAACCGGCTCTTGGCACAGCCCCCGGGCCTTCTCCACGCGGGTCAGCCGGCTGGAGTGTGCTGCCCGGGGAAGCCGTGGGCGCCGCATTGGTGGCGAGGCCCGGCCCGAGCGCGAGCCCGTGCCCTGTGCTTGCAGACCCGCGCGTCCCCGTTCAAGGACATGATCTTGTGCTTCTCGGAGGAAGACTGGTCCCTCCTCGACCCCGCGCAGACCGGCTTCTACGGAGAGTTCATCATCGGCGAGGACTGCGGGGTCTCGGTGCCCCCGGGTGAGCCCCCCGCCTCCCACCCGCTTCGCTCACCAGGGTGCGGGCTGCTGCCTCTGCATAGGGAGGGCGGCATATCCCAGCCCGGGGGTTGGTGCTGTCCGGGACCAGGCCTCAGCCTCGCCCGGCCAGGCCCCGCCCATCGGCCCGGGCCCCGCCCCTCCGCCCCACCTCGGTCACGCCCCCTCAGCTCCGCCCCGGCCACACCCTGTCCCTCAGCCATGACCCGCCCCTTCCTGCTGGCCCGGCCCCTCCCTACAGTCGGCTGCTAGCCTTAGGGCCAGGCCGGGAGTGGCCCTGGCCCTGGCCCTGTCCCCGTCCTGGGAGCCCGCGGCTGACCAGGCGTGTCCCCCCTTCTCTGCAGATGATCCTGAGGCCCAGGCAGACCTCTCGCTGGGAGAAGACAGCGAGCCCCGGGTCCCGGAGCTGCCGGAGCTGCAGGGCAGGGAGGCGCCCCAGGCCCCCTCCATGGGTGAGTGGGGAACCCCCCGGGGAGAGGTTGTGCCCTGCTCACGGCGTCCCGGAGCAGCTCGCCCGCTGCGGCCACGGCTCCTGGCCCGCGCGGCTGACCCTAGGCCAGCTCGGGTGGGCAGGGCCTCCTGCCGCCCCCTCGCACACGACGCCCTGTCCTCTTCTTGGGAAGACTACCCCGGAGAGCAGCCGTTCCCGGCGGAGGAGAGGAGGCGGTGGGAGGAGCTGCAGGTGCCCGAGGTCCAGGCCTGCCCCGTGCCCGCGCTCGCGCAGAGCACCTGCCCAGGTGAGGGCGCCCGGCCCGGAGTGCAGGGACGCAGGCGGGCGCGTGGTCGTGGTCAGGTGCGTGTGTGGGTGTGGGTGTGCATGGGGCTCAGCAGTCACCCACGCCAGGCTGCTCCTGCCCACCCTGGGAGGGCGAGGGACGGCGCTGCTGCAGCCCGCCAGGCCGCTGGCCCAGGAGGGTGACCGTGATGTGGGCTCGGTCATCTGATCAAGTCACCCTCCAAGGCCAGACCAAGGCATCAAGGACTTTAGCACCCTCGGGTCGAGGCGTTCTTGGTACCAAGCTCGGTTCTACCAAGCACCAGACCTGTTCCCCCAGAACCTGCGCGGAGCCTGCACGTCACAGAGCTGTCCGAGGCCAGGAGGCCTTGGCACTCAGCATGCCGGGCATGGCTTTCCCCCGGCCACCTCTGCTGGCAGGCAGACACACGCACGGGCCCCCAGCCCGGGGGCACCCGGGCTCAGTTCTCCTCCCCGGCCGGCGGGGGCTGAGCAGGCGCTGCCGCAGGCCCCCATGCCTTCCTGCTGCCCCGAGATGTCCCGTGCCAGCTGTCTGCTGAGCCTGCGCTGAGCGACGAGGCTCCTTCTCTGTCCCTCGGAGTCATCTGTCAGTCTGTCTTCTCGTGAGCACGGTCATCTGTTAGCACTCAGTCTCCGTTTCTGTGTCACCGGCACCGTGCGCAAGGCTGGCTTGGTGCGCAGTTCTGGTTCAAGGTCAGGGGTCCTCAGACGGCCCAGGCAGTGCGGGAGAGGCGGGAGAGACCAGCAGGGCGGCACCATCACCCCGGGCACTTCCCACGTCCCTGCAGTGCTCCTCGGGAGGTCCTGCCCCCCAGCCCAGGGCAGTGGTCAGGCCAGGTGCCCCGCCGCATTTCATGGGAGCAGCTCCCAGGAGCCGTGAGCCCAGCGAGGCAAAGGCAGTGGGTGATAAGGCCCGAGGCACAGTGTGACCGTCCTCTGACAGCCTGGGCCCCAGGGCGCTGTCTGGCGGTGCTGTGCCCTATAGATGGGAGCTCGAGGGAGGACCGCGGTCACCCGGGGTCAAAGGCCACTCTCCACTTCCTCTTGGTGGTGTGATCTCCTTTCTTGGCACTGCTGCCCACCAGAGGTTGACATGGCTGCAGGCTGTGCCGACCGCATTCCTTCAGCCGGAGCCCGCCCCTCGGGGTTCCCTCAGTGTGGAGAGTCCCGCTCCCTTTGTGTGACAGCTCAGTCCTCGGCCTTTCTCCTCCCATGGCTCCCTGTCCGCAGCAGGAGGAGGAGCCCGGGCCGGCCAGGCCCTGGCCCTTGGAACGCGGCTGCCTGCTCGGCAGTGAGCTGCTCGGGATCCCCTCGCCTTGCCCGGCAGTGCCAAGTGCTGGGCCCCCGGTGCAGGTGTCGGCGGGGCTTTGAGGAGGCCAACTGTGCTGCCACCCCCACAGGCCGGCCTGTCCTTAGGACGCCAGTGACACCATGAGACCCTCCAGGGACCCTTGTGCCAGATACTGCATGGTCACGTTCTGAAGCCTGGGGCTCAGCACTGGGCGCCGTCCCTTCCTGCCCTGGCCTGCGCAGTCTGCAGCCGGGGTTCCCCTACATCTGCTGGACCCTGGAAGCCAGGGGCCGCTGCTGCACCCACCTCTAGTGAGAGGGAGCACACTGCAACTGACAGGAGCCCCCAGAGCCCTCCCTCCGCAGCGCCCCTCCCAGGAAGTGGGGCGTCCTCCCGGAAGGCCGCAAAGCGAACAGCCAGGCTGGTGCTGCCCCGCTGGGCTCCTCCCTGCTGCAGGCTGCCGGCCTTCCTTGCCTGAGCCCGGTCCCCAGGTCCCCAGGCCTCTCCGAGCCGCCCTCGGCCCAGCCACTGAGCTCCGTGCTTCCTGCCCTGCCCGGGGGCCCTCACCTGAGCCGCAGCCCGGAGTCCCGTGGAGGACGCCGGGGCAGTGGTGTCAGAGCCTTTGCTCAGGGTCCCCGATGGTGTGGTGACCATTGCGGGAGGCGGGGCGGAACCGCAGAGCCTGCACCCGCGTCAGCCCCTCCTCCGTCACCTAGCTGTGTGAGCAGGGGGAGGGCCGCCCGTCTGGAGCCGGGGTTCCTGGTGCCTCCCCTCGGGCTTTTCCCTGCTTAGGGTTCGCGTGGCTACTGCAGTGGGGACCGCCTGGTGAGGCTGGCAGTGTGAAGCAGAGAGACAACGGCTCCGGGGGCCCTGGCCGTGGTGCGCGCACACAGGGGTACCCCTGGCGCCCCTGACACACGGTACCTGGTCTTCGCAGCTGCGCCCAGCCCCGCACCCCTGGAGGACGGCCTGGAGGAGGAAGTGACCATCGAGATCGTGCTGTCGGGCTCCGGCGACGAGGAGGAGCGCGGCACGGGCTCGCGTGGGGCCCAGGCTAAGGCGTACGTGTGCCCGCGCTGTGGCAAGGCCTTCCGCTGGCGGGTCAACTTCGTGCGTCACCTGCGCAGCGGCGACAGCGACAGCGGGACCGGTCACCGCGGGACGCACGAGGCTCCCCGGCCGCACCGCTGTGGGGCCTGCGGGCGCAGCTTCCGGCTGGCGTCACACCTACTGGCGCATCGCCGCGCGCACCTGCGACCAGGGGACAGGGACGCCAAGGACCCCGGGGACGCCAAGGACAGCGGACACGGGGACAGGCCCAGCGCACGCCGCCGCGACCTCCCGCAGGACCGCACGCTGCGCTGCCGCTACTGCGCCAAGAGCTTCGGGCAGAACTGCGGGCTCCTGCGCCACGAGCGCCTGCACATGAAGCGCCGCTCCAAGCAGGCGCTCAACTCCTACTGAGCGCGGGCGGACCCGTGCCCCGCGCTGAAGCAGCGGCAGCGCCACCCGCTCCTTCCGCGGCCCGGAGCCTTCCGGGGCGGCCCAGGCCCCTGCCTGCTGGCCCGGTGGGCCCCGGCAACACGGACCCGCGTGTCCTGTCCGCGGGCGGCCGGCCCCCAGCGCCTGCAGTCCGTGGTGCCATGCCTGCTCCTCAGTGCGATAAAAGACAGCTCCGCTGTGGTTTTGGCTTTTTTAGATTTTTGCTGCACTGGGGATTGAATCGGGACCTTCTCACTGTGCCACATCACCACACACACACACACATACACACACACCTGTGTGCTTGCTGGGTTTTCTTGTTTTAATTTTTAAACGGTTCACTTAAGTTGTCTAGGCTGGGCTCAGACTCGGGATCCGCCTGCCTCAGCCTCGCGCAGTGCGCTGGGAGGACGGTGCACTGGGAGGACCACCGCACCCGGCCGCAGCTGTGGTTTGAAACTCGCGCACGCTGGGCCAACTCTTCTTTGCAGCGCAGACGTCCTCATTAGACGCAGGCAGGACGGCAGCCAATGTGTCATGGGGGCCCCTGAGGTCCCCTGACCAGGAAGGTGTGGCTCAGCCAGCGTGCGCTCCACGCCGGTGCCAGGGTCCCACACCAGCGCGTGTCCCCAGGGCGGCGCGGCCTCCGTCAGGGTCCTCAGTCCCCGGCAGGGTGCGGGGGAGGGAGGCATGGGTGCTGGCCTAGGCCTGGGGTGTGCTGTGCCTGCACATGTGGGAGCCACACCGACACCAGCCTCCCCCTCTGCACTTGCCATTCGCACTGCCTCCAGCGCCGCCGCATAAAGGACACGGGTCCTTGGCGCCACACCACCCCGTCTGCGCCTGCGCTGCCGGCATCTGCAGTGATCCTGTCCAAATGGAGCCACGTTCCAGGGCTCCGGAGGTGTGGACTTCAACGCCAGGACGTCCAGGCACACCACGCCTCCGCACGCCCACCCAGAGCCGCGGCAGCCTGGATGGTGGGCCCTGGGACACTGCCCCTGCAACACTTCCTGGTCGACCCCGAGCCCGCTCAGGTGTTCCTGGTCACCCACGTGGTTTTCACATCAAGACCTCTACCCCTGCCCAATAAAAGCTGTCTTTTTGTTTTGTTTTTGTGTTCGGATACCAGAGATTATACCTGGGGCCTTCACAATGAGCCACAGCCTGCCTCTGTTTTTGGAGACAGTCTTGCTAAGTTGACCAGGTGGGGCTAGAACTTGCAATCCTCTTGCCTCAGCCTCCCAGTGAGCTGGGATTACAGGTGTACATCACCATACCTGCATAAGATTTGTGCTTTTTTTTTTTTTCTGTAATGCAGTGTTAAAGATGGTTCTGCTTCAACTGGTGTACAAATACCAACTTTTCACAAAACATTTCCAAGAGGAAGTCACATTGCCCAACTCATTTAATGAGGCCAGTATTACCCTTATCCTAAAACCTAACAAAAGTACCACAGTAACAAATCACAGCGCAGCACTGCTATGCTCAGAGACAAGAAAAACCAAACTGGCACCAAATACTAACTAGCAAACAGAATCTGCCAACGGGAGTCGCCCCAGTCAGTGGGCTGGCTGGCTCTCAGCCTCAGCAGCCTCGGAGAGTGCCAGCCACCTGCGGCACTGAGCACGGAATGTAAGCAGGGCTCTTACTTTGTTTTCTGCAGCTTTCTGTTGTCAGTCTAGTCTTCTGTGGTCTCATCACGATGTCTTTCCCCATTTTCAAAATGGTTCTCCAAAGCAGGTGTGGTGGGGCGCCCCTGTAATCGCAGCACTCGAGAGGCTGAGGCAGGAGGATAGCTGTGAGTTTAAGGCCAGCATGGACTACAAAGTGAGCTCAAGGCCAGCCTGAACTGCACAGCACGACCCTGTCTCAAAAACAAAAGTTCTCCAGTGACATCTGTTTCACCCTGCTTTGGCCAGGGGTGGCCCGACAGCTGAGCCAGACTGACAGTGCAGTGAGGAGCCGGCATCACGCGAGCCATGAAAGCAATGAGGGCGGCCGCGCGCCGCCGGCTCACAGCCTGCACGGATGCGCTCACGCGCCAGGGCAAGGCCTGCACCGGGTGTGGCTCTGATCTGAGTCCACAAGCTGCTACGGTCTCTGTACCACGGATCAGTGTTTCTCTGGATTTGCAGCCACTGGCCACGCTAGTGTCTTTGCCGCGGCCCCGGCGGGCGTTAGGTTCCCGGAAGGAGCACAGCCTGGATCACTGGCATGTGCCTGAGGACCGATGCCTCTGCTGAGCAGACGCTGGTGGGGCTCGGGTGGCCATCGGAGGCGGGGAGCAGCTGGAAGCACGGGTGGGCGGAGCCCTCTGACGGCCTGCTGTGCACTCCAGTTTGTGTGTGTGGGAGGGTGGTTTTGTTTTCCAAGACAGGGGCTTGCCATGTAGTTCAGGCTGGCCTCAAACTATGTATCCCAGGCTGGTGACCTCAAACAGCAATCCTCCTGCCTCAGCCACCTGAGCGCTGGGACTACACGTGTGTGCAACCTCCCAACTGTGCCCCATTTCCTAACAGGTCACAGAGTGAGACTGATACCTGTCTATGGCCCAGGGGTGGGAACTCTGGGTCAGAGTAAACATCATTTGTGTGTTTTGTGTTTTGGTATTTGGGATTGAACTCAGTCTTCACCCTGAGCTACATCCCAAATTTTTTTTTTCTTTGAGATAGGATCTCACCTATTTTTAAGCTTCCCAAGCTGGGCTTGAACTTGAAATATTTCTATCTCAACCTCCCTAAGTGCTGGATTAGAGGAATGCACCACCATGCTCACAGGAACAGCAGTGGTGGCAGTTCTGAGAAACCCCTGGCAGAACCTGTTTAGTTTGCAGCCAAAACTAGGGAAGGAAAGGCAAAGTTTGCATCTAACAACAAAAGAAAAACCAATCAACAGAAGATTAAATAGATGGATGGTTTAGTGAGGCTCTGAGTCTGGGCAAATAATTATCAAGAGACTGGCGTGTACATTTGCCCAAGGATTGTGAAGTGCACCTACCCTATTAAATAAATCCTGCTGTTTTTGTCCAGTTTACCAGAGAATTTTACCCCACTAAGATAGCTTCAGTCCACTGACAGTGCTCCAGTGAGAAAACTTAATATATCAATTAACATTACTTTCCTGTTTCTTAATACATTTAAAATAGAGACTGCCTTGTTTACTTTTCTCTCCCTGCTGAGACAAAATACATCCAAAATGAAGGAAGGAAAGGTTTATTTAGCTCACAGTTTGTGAAGGTTTCAGTCCATACTCAGCTGGCTCCAAGGCAGGGTGGCGTGGCTGAGGGGCAGCTGTCCATGGCGGCCACAAGGCACAAGGACAAAAGGGTAAAAGGGAACAGTGGTCCGCCCTCACTCCCTTATATAGTGTGCCAGCTCCGCCCCTAGGCGGATGCAGCACTGGCACCACCAATCTCAGTGCTAGACAAGGAACCAATCACAAATGCCAGACTCAGCCGCCAGCATGACTGCCTGAGGCTTTGGGGGGACACCCAGAAACAAACCATAACAGACAGTTTGAGCTGGGAATGGCAGTGCAAACCTGTAATTCCAGCATTGGAGAGGCTGAGGCAAGAGAATCTCCACTACTTCGAGTCCAACCTGGACTACACAGAAAGTTCAGGGCCAGCCTGAACTACAAAGCAAGGCCCTGTCTCAAGAATAAAATAAGATAAATACAATAGAGACTTTTCATGTTTTAAAATGCACTGAAATGAATGGATCGGATAACTGCAATACCATCTAGCCAAACTAAAAAAATTAAAGCACTGCAGGCCCACGTTCGAATTTTCCCATTCTTCCCAAAATTCCCCGGGACTGTGAAACCAGGATTTAGTGACACGCAGACTGCCTCCCGGAGGAGGAACTGGTCAGGTGTGCCCGCCATCAGCGGGCCCGCGCCAAGCCCGCCACCCTCCGGGAGGTGGAGAAGCAGCCACGGGGTGCAGGAAGGCCGGCAGTCCCGCGGGAAGGGAGTCTCTCCTGGGGGATCAGCTGCAGGGACCTCGGGGACGGGGCTTCTGCGCAGGCGCCGCCTCTGCTCGCGCCGTGCTCCGCGGAACCAGAGAAAACTGGTGCCGTGCCCGCTGCCCCGCGAGCGCTAGGACAGTGCTCTGGGCCAGAAGGTTGGCAGCGGTTGACAGGAGGCGCCCAGGGGCACCGTGCGTGGGAGACGCTGCCACGGAGCCGGGCCCCTCGGAGGGCGCGGGGGCGGGGCTGCCCGACGCTTTCCCAGGAGGCGGCGCGCGGCCGCGGGGCCCGATGGGAGCCGGGAGGGCGCCTGATCCCCATCTGCGGCGCTCAGAGCCCCGCTGCGTTAGCGACGCGCACGGGGCCGGGGAAGCCTGACGCGTGCGCACGCCGTCTCCCCGGGCGGCGGCTGTCCTTCCTGGGTCTGCGGGCGCCAGTCAGGGTTTACCGGGGCCTCCCGAGGCCTGGCTCCCGGAGGGAGTGAGTGCGGAAGGACAGCCGATCGCGATGGCGGCCCTTTTGGCTCTCGGTGAAGCGGCGGCCGCAGGGAACGCCCCTCCGGCGCCGGGCCTCGGGATCAGGCGGAAGCGGTCCTGGAAGGTGACGAGCCGGGCGCCGCGGGCCCTGGCGTGACCGCACCGGTGCGTGCAGTGGCCCTGGACCCCAGCGTCATCGCACGCTGGTCACAGACGCTGGAGAGCGGAGCTGAGTGGGCGGGCAAGGCCCTCGGCAGCGGTGTCGCCTGCCGCCCGGGGCCGGAAGAGTAGCCTGCCCTCCTGGCGCCTACTCAACCCAGGGCCGTCTGCAGGCTACACGCGTGCTCCCTTTGTCCTGGCTGCTGAGGGAAGGATTTGCCAAGAAAAATTGTAAAAATCGGATCCTAGGAACCGTACCCTGCCCATGCTCACAAGATTTGCAGCCATTTCTCATCCTGACTTTGTAGTTGATAGTATTCATTTTGCCACAATTAAGTCAAAATGAAGTATTTTTGAAGTTACTTTTATAACACAGAAATCAATTTAGAATACACGTTGCTTTAAAATACGTAGCCTCAGCCGGGCGTAGCGGCGCACGTCTTTAATCCCAGCACTCCGGAAGCTGAGGCAGGAGGAGCCTTGTGAGTTCGAGGCCGGCTTGGGCTACAACGTGAGTGCAAGCCCGGCCTGAACTACATAGTGCGACCCTGCCTCAAAGAACTAGGGCCGGGAGTTTGGCCCAGTGGCTTAAGTGCCTACCTGGCAGGCACAAGGTTGTGAGTTCGATCCCCAGTACCGCAAATAAAAATAAAAATAATAAAATAATAAAATAGGTAGCCTTGTGGAGCATAGTGACCCACATCTGTAATCCCTGCATTCCAGAAGCTGTGGCAGGAGGATCGCTGTGAGTTCAAGGCCAGCCTGCACTACATGGCAAGACCCTGTCTCAAAAAAAAAAAAAAACAAAACTATCACTACCAATTTTTTTAATCCTCAAAACTTACCTGTGATGTGTAAGGTAAATGATGTTTTTCCCACTTAATGTCGGTGATTTTGTTTTTAAATTTTTAATTAAAAAATAACAGTAAAAACAGCTTCAAAGCAGTAGTAGGAGAGTAACAATAATCAACACATCACTTATTGTTATATTCACAGTAATTTTTCAGGTATAAGATATAGACATGAAACATTTGTCCACAAAATTATTAGCACAAAACTTTCCCCTCAGTGAACCAAGAGAAACCAGCAGTTTAACTATCTTAACCGTCTTGTGTTTATATACATTTTTTCCTTTTCCCTGCCTTCCTTTCCCCTTTCTCACATCAGTTTTTCTTTTCTTTGGAACAGTTTCTGTCGTATTCAGTCTTTTTTTTTGGGGGGGGGGATACCAGGAATCAAACTCCAGACCTCATGCTTGCCAGGCAGGCGTTGTGCCACTGAGCTAAATCCTTGGACCCGTTTGTTTTATGAGAGGGTCTTTTTATGCGATTTAGGCTGGCCTTGAACTTTATGTGATCTGCCTTCCTCAGCGTCCCAGGAGATGGGGTTACAGCCATGTGCCACATTGCAGTGGTAACCTGCTCTCATAATGATAAATTTTGCAGGAAAATTGTAGGAGACAATTTGGCATTAATCAAAATGGGAAAATTAGACTGTATCACACTTCTCCTCTAAACCAGTGTTCAAAAATATAGATAAAATACAATAATGTTCACAAGTAATAGACCCTTTCGATGACTTACATTTCATAAAAAGATTTTGTGTGATGAAAAAAATGAAAGCCTAACTTTCTGAAGTGCAGCCATTGCTTTCGGAGCTCCCATGGCCTCTGTTAGCCCCAGAAACCTTACTGGAGCTATGCATTTGACATTCAGTGTGATTTTTCAAATCCCGTTTTTAAAAAAAAATTTAAAGAGAATAAAACCAAACAAAATAAAATAGAATAAAGCCAATCACAACAGAACAATGACAGTGATACAGGGCTTCAAAACAAGATCATGGGAACTCAACAATGGCTACCATATGTGTTGTTATCTTCAAAATAGCTTCCCATACCATCAGACATAATAGAATTTAACAAAACAAGAACACTAAAACCAAACAAAACACTACAGGACTTCAAAACAAGGTAATAGGAAATTAACAATGGCTGCCATCTTCCCTCTTTAGATGTTTCCTCCCCTTTCTCCTTCACAATATCTATTGTACATTTTGGATCCCACTAACTCCTTCAGTTTTTTTGTTTTGTTTTGTTTTTGTTTTTGTACTGGAGATCGAACTCATGACCTTGCACTTGTCAGGTAGGGGCTTGTGCCACTGAGCTAAATCCCCAGCCCCAACTCCTTCCATTTTTTATACTGGGGAGACAATGCAATGTTCACCCATGTGATTCTGAACCATTTCACCCATGAACATGATCTCAAGTTACACCCATTTACCTACAAGAGCCTTGAGATTATCCTTCTTCATAGCTGAGTAGGTTCCCATTGTATAAAAATGCTGTATCTTTCCTATCCATTCCATGGTTGGTGGGCAAGCTACCCTTGCTTTTTTCTGGGTCCCTGTCACATGGAACATTGTCTTGTCTGCTCCAGCGTTTAGTCCATGAATTTTCTTTCAAGTCAAATGTGTTTCTTGTTTACAGTATGTTAACAGATCCTGTCTCCTGATCCACACTGCCTGTGTTTGTTTTTATTGATTAGTTGAGGCCATCTACACTAATCATTACTATTGACATGCACTGGATCATCTCTACCATGCTATCCTCCTATCATTGGTCACTCACTTTCCCCCTCCTTTTAATTGCCTTCCCTGCTTGGTAATCCCCCTCTGTTACTGTTCCTGCAATCTTGGTCATCTTTAGCTCTCTCTAGATTATCATTTAGCACTCTGTAGGGTTGGTTTGCTGGTCATGAATTCCTTCAGTTGTTCTTTATCATGAAAGTATTTTATTTCTCCATTAATTCTGAAAGATAGTTTTGTAGGGTACATCAATCTGGGTTGGAAGTTGTTTTCTTTCAGGACTTGAAACACTTCACCCCAAGTTCTTCTTAATGATTTGTGTTGAGAAGTCTGTAGTGATTCTGATGGGTTTTCCTTTATAGGTAATCTGTTTCTTTTCTCTCACAGTCTTTAATAGTCTGTTCTTGTGCTGAATTTCTTGGATTTTAAGTATTATATGTCTGGGTGTAGATCTATTTTGGTAACGGCTAGTTGGAGTTCTATATACCTCACTTACTGTATGTCAGGTCCTTTTCCCATGTTGGGAAGTTTTCTGTTATTATTTCTGAAAATAGCTTTTTAATGTCATTTGTGTTGACCCCTGCTTTGTCACTGACACCTATCACTAGTAAATTATTTTTCTTTGTGTCATCTTGTAACTGTTGAATTGTTATTTTCTGGTTCCTTGTTATTTTTAAAAAAGCTTTCCTTTCATGATTGCTAGCTGCAATCCTGTCTTCAAGGTCTGAAAGCCTACCTTCAGTTTCTTTCAAGCAGTTTTGCCAGCTTTTAATGGTGTTTTTAATTTACTGGATATCTCTTTGAATCTGTTTCATGCATGCAGTTCTTTCCTGTATTGTTCATTCAAGGTTTCCATTATTTTCCAATGCTTTTTTTTTTTTTTTAGAGCACAATATATTTATTGAGAGAAAGAAAGCTCCTGTCTTAGAAAGAGACAGAAGGGATCTCAAGTGCATTGCCTAAGACAGGATTTTGCTATGAAGTTCAGGCTGGCCTTGAACTTTGTAGCCCAGGCTGGTCCCAAACTCGAAACCATCCTCCTGCCTCAGCCTCCCAAGTGCTGGGATTACAGGCCTGTGCCACCACACCTGGCATACCTCTTTTTGTTTTTTTAAAATGTGTCTTCCTTAGATAAGCTCAGCATTTCTTTCTTTTGTGTGTATGTGTGTGTGTGTGTGTGCGCGCGCGAGCACGTCTTTTTGAGACAGGGTCTCACCATGCAATTCAGGCTGGCGTTGAGTTCACTTTGTAGTCTAGGCTGGTCTCAAACTCTCAATGATCCTCCTTCCGCAGCCTTATGCTCAGCATTTCTTTCATTTTGTTTATCATTTTTTTACCTGAGATATTATTTTTGATCTGATTACTTTTACAGCTTCATGAAGTTTCTCTACTTCAGTTGCTATCCTTTCAGAAATTTCAGTGGTGTGACTTCCAATTTCTTCTGTTTCTATGTCTCCTAGAGTTGTTTTGTGTGAGCTGCAGGTCTGAGATTGCCTTTTATTCCTTCGTCTTGACATTTCCCTGGGTTCCTCTGGAAAGGCCGGTTGTGGGGTTCCAGGTGCTTCCCACATTGGCTGCCCATTCACAGTGTAGGGAAATAGGTCAGGCTCTTGGGTGTCTCCTATCCTCGGTTCCCAGGGAGGCGGTGGGGTGCGGGGCTGGCTTCTGCAGACACACACAGCTACACTGAGGTTCCCCTGATGGCAGCAGGTGCATTGGAGCTTGGCTGGCTGGTTCTCCCCACCAGTGCTAGTGACCAATCCCTGAGGGCAGCTGTCAGGCTCACAGGGGTGTGATCTTTGCCTCCAGACATGGGGTCCGGTCTTCTATTGGTGGAGATCCTCAGAGTCCAACTGTCGTCTCCTTGCTTCTGCTTCAGATGCTTGCATGTTACTGGCCTCACTGATTACTCCACCCTCCAGAGGTGTGTGTGCATCTGTGCGCCAGGCTCTTGTCCTGGGTCTTGGAGGTTCCCATGGGTCTTACACTCTTCCAGCCTACCTGCCCTCTGGGATGGAATGGATGAGGCCCAGATTAAAAATTCACTGTCCTCCAGCCAGCCCACCTCCCAGGATGTAATTCAAATGCACATTTTTGTGAAGTTCTGTTGATTGCATTTGACAGGACATTGAAGGCTTTTTCCACCACATAATTTTGTTAAAAACGTTGAGTTTCAGGGACCTAGATGTATCAGCATTTGTTACATAAGAAGCCAATCAAAACTTAATAGCACCACAAACCAACTTTTAAATTTTTTTCTTGACATTCTGTGGATGTGCTTGTGTGTCAGGGTCTTCTGGGGTTACCTGGAGCACAGATAACGCTCCCTCAGCTGCTGATGCTGGTGGTGTAGTGTCTGGAGTTTACACTGACTCTTCTGACCAGCCCCAGGCTCACCACAAGGTGCCTGTGTCCAGGTGGGCACGCGACACTGAGGAAGGATGTCTGGAAACTACCTATGCATTGTAGTCACTGATGTCCCACTGGCCAGCGAGTCATCCCTTTCCCTCCCCTCCTCAGCCCCCTCTTTCTAGTCCGGTTTGTCCTGGGTCCCTGGACAAAAGCTGAAACACTAGTTACAAATACTTAGCTTTGCAGTAGTCTTTTCCTTTTTTCATTGCTTTTTTTGGTCTTGGGCTCCAGTTTCCACTCTGGCCACAAACTATGTCCATTTCTTCCACATGCACAATGAACACGGCCCATCTCAATAACCTCAAGACCTTTTTGTGTGTGGAGAACCCTGCTGCACCCTGGGGCCTGCTGTCTGCCCTCGGGGAGAGCCGGGTGGGGCTGCAGGAACATCCCTCAGACCCTGCAGGGTGCAGGCTGCACAGCTGGCTGTCCCTGCAGTCACCTCTGCTAGTGCTTTGCTTCAGGGCCAGTCCTGCTTCCTGGGAAAGATGTTTTGTGCCTCTGTGCTCTGTGGGTTCCACTTTCTCTACAGTATTCTTTCCTTTAGATTCCTGGATTGCAGCTGACCAGCTTTCTGCACATGCTTTGGTTATCTGAGTTGGGGATGCAGAGGCCCGCTTTCCAGTTTTTTTCCAGCCCTGTACTTTTGGCATAAGAAATGACTCAGGGTGGTCGTTCCTTCAGACAGTGAGCTTCCTTCCTACCACAACGCAGCTGCACTCTGGCGTGAACACTTCGCCCCCGGCCCGTCCTCACCAGGTCTGCGTGGGGGCACAGCAGGCACTCTTTCCGTGTCACACACTAAAGCCTTAAAATACTGAAAATAGTTTTGGTCTTTGTACCTGGCCACAAAGCCATTTTTACATTAAAGTTCTTTGCTGGGGACGAGACTGTTTCCCTCACCCCGCGCATCCCAAACTGGCACGAGCCTCTCAGCTGTCAGTGGCGCAGCCGGCGGCGCGGGTGCGGAGGACCGTGCAGCCTGTGACCCCCGGACCTTTCCATGTGCCAGCAGCGTTCCACTCACGGCCCTTGAGGTCCAGCCTCTGTTGCACTCACAGCCAGTGCCACAGCACCCCGTTACCGTGCACAAGTTCTGCTCTGTTCTGTTCATCTGTTCTACTTAAAAAGCCACCGCGGAACTTGGCGGCTAAGCCAGGCCGTGACCCTCTGTAATGCTGTGGGCTGGAGACAGCTGGCCGGCTGGTTTCCCACAGCTGCAAAGGCAGCCGCTGGAGCCAAGCCAGACAGGGCAGCTCGGTGGAGCGCGCAATTGCCCCCTGATGGCTGGTTGTGGGATCACCGAGCCCTCAGCGCAGTGCTGCAGGGGTAAGCTTCCCTTAGGTCCCTCCCTCGTGGCCTTGGGTGAGCAGCTTTTCTAGTGGTAACACCCCTTCATCCCCGCCAAATCAGCATTCCAGAGACTGCTGAAAGGAATCGCTTTCCACAGCCTAGTTTTAGAGGTCACCACGTGTCACTTTGCCATACAGATCCAGGCATGGCTCAGGGCCACCACAGAAGGCCAAGTGGCCACCAGCTGTGCCCGCTGAGTTCTGCCAGAAACATTGTTGTCACGATTGTCCCAGACACCTGCCACCTGCCCTCGTGAGCGCCTCTTTCACTCACAGGTAAGGGGGCCATGAACATGTCACGTAAGGGCTATTAACTGGGTCGAGTTGTGGCCTGCAGCCTTTCTCCTGGACATCTGGTGGCCCACCAGGTCCCCAGAAGGTAGTCTCCTGCAGTGTCACCGGTGGGCGTCAGCTGCCTGCTTTCTGCTGCTGCTGTGAGTACTTTGAGGTTTTCTGTGTAGACAAAACCACGTTTGTAGTTGTTGGATCTTCCACACACTGGTTCCTTGTATTACTGTGAAAGTGCCCTCCTTGTTGCTGGTGAAATGTGTCTTTTGTCTCCTTTTAAGGTCTTCTATTTAGCAGTGTATATTTTCCATCTGTTTAGTTCAAGTCTGACATTTTTCAGTTTTAAACATTCATATTTATTGATAAAATAGGCTCCTATGCCAATAGATACTCTCAGACAGAAATATAAAGGTCTGTAAAACAAAAAAATGGGGTGGAAACTGTCCTAAACACAAAATGAAAAAAATAAAACAAAAACAAACAAAAAACCAAAGTGAATGTCTTCAACACCCAAAACCTTAAAATTTATCCAACCAAAAAGACCAAGAATAAATTACTTGTTTACAAAACTAATAATTTATCCCCTTCCCCTGCTGAAACTGAGAAGAGACCATTATCATTCTACTTTATTGGTGGGTCTTTACAGTGTGGTTCCAAGAATGCCAGTTTCTGGGGGAAAAAACAGTAATTAGTTATCAAATAACGTTATGTAATAAAGCTTCCTCAATGAAGTGCCTGAGACTTCATCTCAGCTGTGCAAGGGCAGGGATGGGGCTCAGTGGCACCGAGTTCCAGTCAAAAAAATCTCAGCTGTGTGGCTTGTTTCCTTCAATTGTTCCTTGGGATTAACACTATTTGAATGAATATGCCATTTAACTGATACTTTCCTAAAAACCTACAGAAAATTTTAAAAATAAAAAAGTCATTTATTTATAAAGTATCAGTTAAGGCTTCTGAATGAGAAATCTATCTAATGTTTCACCTATTACCTCATCCACCCCAAACGATAGAAAATCTGAAGTGAAAAGTAATTTTGAATTTTACCAATATATAAAATACATAGAAATTATAAAAAGTAATATTTCTTTAACAGATTATGTACTCAAAAGCAGAATTTTCTATTTGTCTAATATTACCATGTATTTAATATTTTAAACCTATATTTGATACTCCTTTATTTTCTTCTATACTCACTACAAAATGAGAAAACTTTAGGGTTTTTTTATTAAAGAAAAAAAGACACATAACAAAGACAAAAAGCAAAAGAGACAAACAAACAACTAGAGTAAATACACAACAGTAACATCACAGGTTTACAAAACAGGATGATAGAAACTTGACAATGGTTGCAATATTGCGTATTGTTATCTTCAAAATGGTTTACATTAATATAGACATGTAAAAAAACATAGACATGTAGAATTGATCTAATCATGAGTATTAATTCTTTATCAATAAGCAGTGTTCATTTTAGTTATCTTACATATACATATATGCAGATTTATATCTTTTCCTTTTCCCTTCCCTCTTTTCCCCTTTTCCTTTCCCAATTACTTTTGTTCTTCAAGCTGTTTTTTATCCTTACATAGTATTTATTGTAGGTTTTGGATCATATATACTTTTTCAGTTTCTTACACTAGGGAGACAATACGGTATTTACACATGTGGGTTTCATTTCTCTCACTTATGAGTATGGTCTCAAGTCGTGTCCATTTACTTATAAAAGTCTCAATGCAATCTTTCTTGATACCTGAGTAGTACTCCACTGTATAAAAATACATCTTTTTGATCCATTCTTTGATTGATGGGCACTTGGGTTGTTTCCAAGATCTGGCTATTACAAATTGGGTTGCTAGCCGGGCGTGGTGGCGCACGCCTTTAATCCCAGCACTCGGGAGGCTGAGGTAGGCGGAGCGTTGTGAGTTCGAGGCCGGCTTGGGCTACAGCACGAGCGCAAGGCCAGCCTGAGCTACACAGTGCGACCCTGCCTCAAAAAAACCAGGGCCGGGAGTTTGGCTCAGCAGCTTAAGCGCCTGTCTGGCAGGTGCAAGCCTGTGAGTTCAATTCCCGGTGCTGCAAAAAAAAAAAAAAAAAAAAAAAAATTGGGTTGCTATAAACATGGATGCACAGATATCACTGTGGTGTGATGTTTTCAATTCTTCTGGGAAAATGCCCAGGAGTGAGATAGCTGGATTGAATGGGATCTCTAATCCTAGCTTCTTGAGGAATCTCCACACTGACTTCCACAGTGGTTGCACCAGTCTACACTCCCACCAACAGTGGAGAAGAGTTCCTTTTTCCCCACAGCCCCTCCAGCATTTGTTGTTGCTTGATTTTTTAATCTTGGCCATTCTTTCTGGTATGAGATGGAATTCAGTGTTGTTTTAATTTGCATTTCCCGAATGACCACTGGATGTTGAACATTTTCTAACATATTTATTTGCCATTTGTATTTCTGAGAAGTGTATTCATCTCAGATGTCCATTTTTAGATTGGGTCCTTTATGTTTTAGATAGAAGTCCTTTGTCTGATGGACAATTGGCTAAGGTATTTTCCCAGCTGATGGGTTTTCTTTTCACTCTGTTGGAGATTTCCTTTGACATGCAAAAGCTTTTTAGTAAGATGAGATCCCAGTTTGTTGATTCTGGGAACTGTTTCCCATGCAATTTGATTTTTGTTCATGAACTCTCTGCCTACTCCTATGTCATCAAGATTTTTACCTACTCTGTCTTCTAGGAAGTTTAGGGTCTCTCTTTTAATATTCAGATCTTTGATCCATTTTGAATTTATTTTAGTGCATGGTGATAGGCATGGATCTAGTTTTAGTTTACGGCACATAGAAAGCCAGTTTTTCCAGGACCATTTGTTAAAGAGGCTGTCTTTCTTCCAATGTACATGTTTGGCCCCTTTGTCAAAGATGAGGTGGCTAAGTGTGTTTGTAGTTGTGACTGTATCTTCTAATCTATTCCATTGATCTTCAGGTCTGTTTTGATTCCAGTACCATGCTGATTTTATCACAGTAGCTTTGTAGTATAGTTTCAAGTCGGAGATTGCGATGGGTCCTGCCTTCCCTTTGTTGCCCAGAATTGTCTTTGCTATTCTAGGTCTTTGCTGGTTCCAGATGAATTTCAGGAATGCTGTCTAGCTCTATGAGGTAGGCAAGTGGTATTTTGATAGGGATTGCATTAAATCTGTATAATAATTTTGGGAGAATGGCCATTTTCATGATGTTTGTTCTTCCTGTCCATGAACAGGGAATATCTTTCCATTTTCTGAAACCTTCGATTTCCTTCTTCAGAGTAATGTAATTTTCACTGTATAGATCTTTTACTTGTTTTGTTAGATTGATTCCTAAGTATTTCATTTTTTTAGATGTTATAGTGAAGGGTGTGGTTTCCCTTATTTCTCTATCAGTGACTTTGTTGTTTGTGTACAGAAATGCTATTGATTTTTAAGTGTCAACCTTGTATCCAGCAACCTTACTAAATTTGGTTATTAATTCTAGAAGTCTTCATTCTATTGGATTTTTGGGGGTCTTCTATGTAGAGTATCAATATCATCTGCAAATAATGATAATTTTACTTCTTCGTTTCCTATCTTATTCCCTTTATTTCTTTTTCTTGTCTAACTGCTCTGGCTAGTATTTCCAGAACTATATTACATAGGAGTGGTGATAATGGACATCTTTGTCTTGTTCCTGATTTTAGGTTGAAAGTTTTCAGTTTTTCTCCACTTAGTTGGATGTTGGCTGTTGGTTGATGATACATGGCTTTTATCAGGTTGAGGTAGAGACCATCTATTCCAATTTTCTGTAGGGTTTTTATCATGAATGGGTGTTGGATTTTGTCAAAAGCTTTTTCTGCATCTATTGAGATGAACATGTGGTTCTTGTCATTGGCCCTGTTGACATGGTGTATTATATCTATTGATTTACGTATGTTGAACCATCCCTGCATTCCTGCGATGAATCTAATCTGATCATGGTGTATAATCTTTCTGATAACTTGCTGTATTCTATTTGCCAGTATTTTATTGAGGAGTTTTGCATCTATGTTCATGAAGGAGATTGGCCTGTAATTTTCTTTTTTAGCTGGGTCTTTCTCTGGTTTTGGTATTAGGGTAACACTTGTTTCCAGGAATCAGTTAGGGAGACTTACTTCCCTTTCGATTTCATTGAAGAGTTTGAGGAGTGTTGGCATTAAGTCTACCCTAAATTTCTTGCACAATTCAGTAGTGAATCCATCAGGGCCCGGGCTTTTCTTTGTTGGTAGCATCCTGATTACATCTTCAGTTTCATTAATTGAAATTGGGTTATTCAGCAGCTTTACATCTTCTTGATTCAGCTTTGGTAATTCATAGGTTTCAAGGAATCTGTCCATTTCTTCTGTTATCCAATCTATGTGAGTAAAGGTTTTTGAAGTAGGTGGTGATGATCTTCTGTATTTCCACTGGGTCAGTAGTGATTTCACCCTTTTCATTTCTTACTGCATGCATCTGAGTTTTTTCTTTCCTCTTCTTGATAAGGTTGGCTAGGGGTTTATCAATTTTATTTACTCTTTCAAAGAACCAACTCTTTGATTCACTAATACTTTGTATTGTTTTCTTAGTTTCAATTGCATTAATTTCTGCTCTAATCTTGATAATTTCCTCCCTTCTTTGGGCTTTGGACTTGTTCTTTTTCAAGGAGTTTGAGGTGCAGCATTAGGTTGTTTATGTGTGTTCTTTCCATTTTTCTGATGTGGGAGTATAGTGCTATAAATTTTCCTCAGGATTGCTTTCATTGTATCCCACAGGTTCCGGTAATTTGTATTTGCATTTTCATTCAATTGTAGATATTGTTTAATTTCTTCTTTAACTTCTGTGACCCATTGGTTATTTAGGAGGGTATTATTTTATTTCCATGTGTTTTTGCGGTTATTGTAGGTTTTTTTGTCATTCATTTCCAATTTTACTGCGCTGTGGTCAGATAATATGCATGGAATTATTTCAATTCCTTTGCATTTACTTAAGCTTGTTTTGTGGACCAGTATATGATTTTACAGAATGACCCGTGTGCAGCTGAGAAGAATGTGTATTCTGATGTTGATGGGTGGAACACTCAGTACACATCTACTTGGTCCATTTGTTCACAAGCTTGATTCAGTTCTATTTCTTCACTGATGTTTTGTTTGATCTATCTCTCTGTGACAATGGGGTGTTAAGGTCCTCTGTTATAACTGTATTATTATTTGGTTTTTCATGTCTATTAAGAATTGTCTTACATAGTTGGGTGCTCCCATATTTGGTGCATATATATTTATGGTTGTAATCTCTTCCTCTTGAAGTTTTCCCCTAACAAGTATGTAGTGACCTTCTTTATCTCTTTTGATCATTCTCGGTTTGAAGTTTGCATTGTCTGCAAACAAGATAGCTACCCCTGCTTTTTTCTGGGTTCCTGTTGCATGGAGTATTGTTTTCTAGCCTTTGATTTTTAGTCTGTGAATTTCCTTTTGAGTGAAATGTGTTTCTTGTACACAGCATATTGTTGGGTTGTTTCTTAACCCACTCTGCTAGTCTGTTTCTTTTTATTGGCGAGTTGAGACCATTTACATTGGCTGATAAAACTGATACATACTGGCTCATCCTTGTCATGGTATATTTCTGTTGTTGGTTTTCTACATTTTCTGTTTAATTATTTGCCCTACTTAGTGGTTTCCTTTTGCTGTTATTCTTAAGATTGTGTCTATTTTTTTTTTTTTTTTTTTTTTTTTTGCGGCACCGGGGATTGAACTCAGAGCCTTGCGCCTGCCAGGGCAGGCGCTTAAGTCACTGAGCCAAACTCCCGACCCTGGTTTTTTGAGGCAGGGTCGCACTATGTAGCTCAGGGCAGCCTTGTGCTCGCGTTGTAGCCCAAGGCAGCCTCGAACTCACAATGCTCCGCCTACCTCAGCCTCCCGAGTGCTGGGATTAAAGGCGTGTGCAACCACGCCCGGCTCTTTGTCTCTTTCTAGTGTCTTTCACTACTCTTTGTAGTGTTGGTTTGGTGGCCATAAATGTCTTCAGTTGTTCTTTGTCATGAAAGTATCTTATTTCTCCGTCAATTTTTAAGGGTAGTTTTGCAGGGTACATCTATCTGGGTTGAAAGTTATTTTCTTTCAGGATTTGAAATACTTCACTCCAAGTTCTTCTTGACTAAAAGGTTTGTGTTGAGAAGTCTGCTGTGATTCTGCTAGGCTTTCCTTCATAGGTGATCTGTTTCTTTTCTCTGACAGCTTTTCATATTTTGTTCTTGTGCTGTATTTCTGATACCCTTATTATTATATGTCTGGGCGAGGACATATTTTGGTTGTGGTTATTTGGGGTTCTGTATGCCTCAGTTACCTGTATTTTAGATTCTCTTCTCATGTTTGGAAAGAGGGGTGTTGCTGCTGGTAGCCTTGCTGTTAGGAGCCCCAGGGGGCCACAGGCAAGCCACCAGGATTTGGTATTTTTGTTTGGCATGGTTAAGTTTATCCTTTTGTTCCTGTTTGTCTTTCCTATTGAAAACCATAAATGCCAAATTAATCAGATCACTCTGGCGGGTATTTTGGTCCTCCTCTAGGCATTTTTTTTATGATGTCTGGTGTTAATTTATGAAATGGTTATTGAGGAACAATTGTCCCTCCCTGGAGGTTGAGTCTACCCTGGTAAATTTAGTTAGAGCCTTGGTGAGGTGGAACATGAATACAGCAGGATTCTTGTCAGGCCTCTGTATGACCTCTTTGAGCTTTTCCCAATTCACCATTTTGTGGGATGTCTTTTTGAGGCCTTTGAGAAGACAGGAGCATGCAGTCTCTTGCTCTTGACCCTGGACTGGCAGGTTGATAGTCCCAGTGTGAGTCTTCCCTAGGGACTGCTTGGGCACCCAAAGGGATGGTTACATCTGTGTAACATCTCATCTGCATGGGCTTAGGCACCCAACCAAATTGCCTCTTTTTCTTTAGGGGTGAGGGTAAGGACAAAAGAACATAGATACTGTTTCCAGTTAGTTGGCAAATTTTGGTTAGGTATTTAAATTCTATGATGTAGTTAGTGGGCTTTTCTGTGATGGACTCCAGTCGTTTTTTGATTTGGGGTAAGTTCAAAAGTGACTAAGATTGATAAACATTGATTAGGCCTTCTCCTCTCGCCACCTAAGGGAGTACTGTCCTTTAGAGCTTGAGGCAGGTCATGAGAGCGAGTGTGGGCTGAAGGAGGGGACAACAGGGATGAGGGATCATAGGGCAGAGGTGCCAAAGGAGGGGCGGAGGCTAGTGCTGGGGATGTGGATGAGAGATGGGACCTACAAGGGTGATGCGTGTTCTGGGGTGGGAGGGTCACTGAATTGGGAAGGAAATGAGTGCAGATCAGAGACCTCAGGGACCTCATCAGGAGGGGGCTTGGGTGAAGTCTTAGCAAAGAGAATTTATTTGGGGTCACAGGACACAAAGTTGTAGCTGATCACGTAGGGTGAAGAAAACCTGAACATGAGACTTCAGACCATTTCCAGTTGCGTCAGCAAAAACTGTCCAAATCTCATAGAATGTTAAAGTCTAGTGTGCCCCCTGTTGGCCAAATAGCCATTATTCAGGTGGCACTGGGGCCATGCAGTCTGACAGAGAAAGGTCAGATGGTTAGGTTTAAATTTATTAAGTCCGAGAGGTTTTTGGAAGACAGTCTTGAGGCAGTCTGACTGAGACCACTAAGAGTTGCCTGGAGGATTGGGTACTACCCATATTGAGAACATGAGAGAGACAGACAGAGAGAGAGAGAGAGAGAAGAGGGGAGGCCAAAGGGGCGAGAGAGAGGACTTGGGACTTGCAGCAAATCAGGATCAAGACTAGCAGCGAGCTGAGGCGAGAATACCGCGACAATAATTGTCAAGTCCCTAAGGACAATGTCCCATGAAACAGAAAGAGATGGTTTAAATGCACGTCAGCAGAAAGGTGGCCAGAATGAGAGATGACCAGGCCTGGGTCTTAAAGTCACAATTCTGGGTGGACCTTCAGGAACAGTAAGGGCAGAGGGGGAGAGAGAGGAAGAGAACAGAGGGAGAGGAGGGTGACAGATTTAACCAGTATAGAATAACCCGGTGCAGCCAACAAGGGCAGGTGACAAAACCTGTGTTGTTTGACCCAGTTGGAAACTGCAGGGATCCCAGAGGGAAAACACCTGTGCCACCTGACCTGGTCGGGAGTGCAAGGGTCCCAAAGGGCATAGGACCTAAACTCCCCAAGCAGGCATCCCCAGTTGGGAAGGAGGTCATGAATAGACGTTCAAATCGACATGCCAGCACGATTTTGTAGACCAGAGTGACCTTAAAGATCATGACCATGACCAGAAGTAGAAGGCCCAGACGTAGTGGCATTGTTAATTGCCAGCAGGAGAAAAAGATGAAGGGCAAGATTGTCCGGAGAAAAACCAAAGTGCCCTGGAAAAATTTGCACGTTATCCAGCTAAGAAGTTCTCGAATGAGGTGAAAGGAGAGGGCAAGGGAAAGTCTTGGAAGGTATGAGAGCTGATCTGGAGAAAAGAGACAAGGCACTGAAGGTGTTGGGGAGAAGAGTGGGGCATAAAGTGCTTACCCGCTTTTATATTAATCCTTCAATGTTATATTTAGTCTTACTTGTGGAACCTGTAATAGAAAGTTTTGAAATTGAGATATAAATGAAAGTACTCACTAATTAGGTGTCTAAGTGTAGTGCAGCCAGCAGTAGGGAAGGATCTTGAAGCCTTCGTCATCCACACAGGGTTGGTTGTCTGTGGACCTGGGAGGTTTATGCCCCCAGTTGGGAGGGACTGGCTGGAAACCTTGGCATTCCTCCCCGGTTTTTCTGCACCAATGAAAAACAAGTGAGGCCGCAACCCACACAAGGATGATGGAGATACTCTGCCACGAAGAAGTTTATCAGGCACAAAGGGAGGGGTCATCTCTTGGAAAGAGAATGACCATGAAAGGAGGATGTCAGGGCCTTATACACACATGACACTGCAACAGGGGGAAGGGGCGCGTGGGCTAGAATAGCCACCTGGGGAGGCATAGCAGGTACCTCTGAGGGTGGAGCTGTGAAACCCGGGAACACTGCTGGTCTGTGGTTGCTGCAGTTCTTGGGAAAGTGCGCAGTTGTCCTTGTGGTTGGTGCTGCTCTTGCAAAAGCCTGTATGGGGGTTTGGGCTGTATCCTTTAACTCCCTCCACCCTGCACCCAGAGGCTCAGGGCCCCTTCACTGATAGCCAAGAGTTGGCCTCACATCCCAGAGAAGACTAGGGACTTGGACTTTTCTACAATTCTGGAACTGTTAACACTGTGGCAACTCTTGCAGATGGACAAAACTTCTTTTGTTTTTTTCTAACTACTTTTTGAATAAAGGGATGTGCATGAGTCTTTGGGGTGTTGGGAGGGGCATTATGGTTCTAAAGTAATGTGCTGATAGGCTTAATACTGGTTCTTAAGGATTATTAAACCTGTGTGGTAATGTTCAAGTTGTGAAATGATAAGCATGTCTTTGCATCTGGAAACCTATTTAAAGAAATGTGTGGGGCTTTCAAGTTGACAAAGGATGGATTGTTATGGTTGATACACTGTGTCAACTTGGAACTAGAAGCTTAACTAAGTAACTCTGCAGTTCTACATCCTGTGGTGTAGGGGACAAGCCATTACAGCTCTGTGATGTTTACTCTGTCAATTTGAGGTCACAAGTTTAACTAAGTGATCCAGCAGGGGGCCAGGGTCCTTACTTGTAAATATCCTCAGTCTATACAAGAGAGCAGTGAGTACTACACCCACCCTCATGGGGTGGTAACCTGCTTATGATATAAAGGAGGAAAAGCTTGCTCTTCCCCCGTCCCTTTGCTCTTAATGCTTTACTGTCTTCTGCCACCTTTAAGTGTTGCCCCTATACCATGCCATCCTGCCTTGGAACCAGCTGATTACAGACTGAAAGCTCCACAAACTATAAACTAAATAAACCTTTTCTTAATCTTGGGTGTTTGGTATTTTGTCCCAGCAACAAAAGTAACAGAAGGCTAGCTCTTCAGTGAGCAAATGACAACCACCCCAAGTCTGTTACTGAGTACTATGTTTCAGGCATGCTTGTGTAGACAGCATAATGCTGATGCTTGCTTTACTATTAAATCTCACAGGGTCTTTTTTTTTTTTAATCTTAAAAGGAGTGAAAAAAATAGTAAAACAAAACAGCAATAATAGAACAGCAGGAAATCCAGAATAGTTATTATATTGCCTATCATTATCCTCTAAATAGTTGCCCAGACCACCAGCCCCAGGCATGGAAAATCAATCAAATAACATAAATCTCAGGTTGCTACCATACTTCAGTTATTATCTCACCATGTTATGTAGTTGCTTGGGAGTGGAGTGGGGGCGGCAGGTGGGGGAGGCAGAGGCAGCTTCCTCACTGTTCCTCCCCAGCAGCCAGCAAGGCCTCCAGTGGTGCACAGGGGTAAGGACCCTGTTGCTTCCTTACTGCTTCTCCCCAGCAGCCAGCCATAGGATCTATCTTAAGTAAGTTACTTACTATGGTTCATCTAAACCAACTAATAAGGTTGGACGTACATCTGCTACCTTGTAAGTTTTTAGATTTTTAAACTTTATTTTTGTGGCACCAGGGATCAAACTCACAACCTCGTGCCTGACAGACAAGTGCTTAAGCTACTGAGCCAAACTCCCAACCCTAGTTTTTTGAGGCACAGTTGCACTGTGTAGCTCAGCCCGGCCTTGTGCTCGAGTCGCAACCCAAGCCGGCCTCAAACTCACAATGCTTCTCCTACCTCAGCCTCCCGAGTGCTGGGATTAAAGGCATGTGCCACCGTGCCTGGCTGAGTTTTATTGATTCCTTTCCCACTGTTATTCCTTTATTTCCATTTCCTTATTTCATTGGCTAGTACTAATGAATAAAGGGTATGTCCTTGCTTGTTGCTGATGTCATAAATAGACTGCTGGAAACTGGCATTATTTCTTCCTTCTTTGGTTGAATTCACCAGACAGCACATTTGGGCCAGATGCTTTGTGTTTTGAAGATCGCCACAGCAGAGCTGGGATCCAAGACATGTGCCACCACGCCCAGCTTAGAGCTTTCAGTAATAGCTTGCTGGCACCTTAACCAAAGGCTCACCACCACTGGTTTAGAGGACAATGACAAGAGGAAAAAGCCCAATCCCAGCACTCGGGAGGCTGAGGTAGGTGGAGCGTTTTGAGTTCAAGGCCGGCCTGAGCTACATAGTGCAACCCTACCTCAAAAAACCAGAGCCGACATAGTGCGACCCTGCCTCAAAAACCAGGGCCGGGAGTTTGGCTCAGTGCCTTAAGCACCTGCCCTGGCCAGCG
>RJWM01012939.1:0-54957 GCA_004363535.1 Dasyprocta punctata | reverse complement strand
TCCCTTCCTCTTGCCCCTCACCACCCCGGAGATCCCCTGCTGAGGGATGCCCAGGGGGCAGAGCCTCAGTGTCCCTTGTTGTGCCGTGGCGCTGGTCACTTGCCTGCCTCAGCACCTGAGGCCAGCATGGGGCAGAGTCAAGGCCAGTACTCAGCAGGGGCCAAAGGAGGTTGGGGTCACAGTTTTCTACATGTGTGCCCTTGTGATTTTCTTGTGGTCACTATGACCTGGTGCTGCTGCTTCTCGGTTTCCATTGGCTCAGGGTTCCTGGAGAAGTGTGGAGCAATCATTCCTTCCCTTTCACCTCCATTCTGCCCTGCCCTACTTAGCACAGCTTCTCTGGGCCTTTCTTTCTGTGCTGCATGGTTGGGAGGGCCCAGTTTCTCTACCTGCCCTGTCCTTTTACCCCCCAGGCCTCTTGGGCTGGGGCTTTGGTTGGGGGGCTGTTAGGAGCCCTGTGGAGGAAGGACAGCCCGACTCTCCTGTAACTCCCAGGATGACAATTTTAGGCCCAGGCTCTGGGGCCTCAAGCACACTTGGAATCTGAGAACCATGCCTAGTGTGTCACCCACTGTTGGCTGAAACAGGCAGTGGTTAGTCTCACAGAGCCTGCACACAAACCACTATATTTCATCCAGCGCAACACACACAACTCAGCTACGTGCTGCCAGGAAGAAATCGCACTGCTAATTAAACTGTGACCCAATGCCTTCTTGTTATTGATTGCAAGGCCTGTCCTGATTTCAGAGATGTTAAAATGTGAAAAATATGTGTCAGGGAACCAAAATAAAGTTGAAAATGTCTCCATCAACATTTCGCTTAGATAAATGTTTTTTCTGCATTGAATGGTGTTTACTTAGAAGAGCGTGGTTACTTAGAAGAGTTCTCTTGAGTTCATGACATTAGACACAGAGAACTTGCAGCCCTGGGCCTGGCACCTCACAGATGTCATGACTTGGTGACGATCGCTGCTATTGCTATCATAGGCACATGGATTTTATATGTACATGGGAGGCCTTTGTGCTCTCCCCTCCTGTATGGTTCTAAGGCTAAGGTCTTTGAGAACCTGGTGGCTAGAGGCAGAAGAGCAGGAAAGCCACTGAGGCAGGTTGGAGGAAGCACCATTCTGAGGATGAAGTCTATGGTGTTGGAGGCATTGGAGGGGAGCTGAGTCCAAAGTCTATGTCTGTCAGTCTCCTGGGAAAGGCCCTGACCCATCCATCCATCCATCCATCCATCCATCTAGTGGGCACCTGTGTCTGGACAGTCACTGTGCTAAGTTCCCTCCTCCAAAAGCTTTCACCAGCCCTGACCTGGTCCCTGCTTGTTGGGAGCATCCAGTCTCAGCCACTGGAACTGGGACATCAAAGGAGGACTGGGCAGGATCCTCCGCCAATGGCTTCCCTCCAGGGGTCAGCCTGAAGCAGTGGCAGCCCCTCCCTTCTCTCCCTGTAGAAGCCGTCCCCTCGCAGGGACCTCCACCTGTCTCTGCTTGTTCCGTGGTAGGTATAACTTCTGTCTTCTCACTCCTTACAAAGTGGTCCCAAGTCCCTGCTCTGGAACACAGTTTCTGATTGGTGTCCTCCAGGCTCCGAGTGGCCTCAATTGCGGTCCTGCCCTCCACTTGGACCTTCCTGTGGCCCGGGTTTCTTGCTGGCCTCTGTCTCCCCTCTCAGGTGGCAGTCCCCAGTTGTGAAAGGATAGCTCACATGGCCCGAGGATGCTGCCACCCTGACCTTTGTCCTGAATGTTTCATCTCCTTGACCTGCCGGTGGGGAGCCAGACACCATTACAGACACCACGGTGGCTTTTCCTTTGAGCCCTCTCAGCCCTCCATGTCCTCCCCTGCCACTCTATGCTCTTCTTGCCCCTGCCCCAGACTGCTTCAGGGGGGACCACATGCCCGTGAAGGGTACAGTGTGGTGAGCCCCTCAACCTGGCCTCCCTCCCCTCCTGGCCTCGCCGGGGTTGTTTGTGTTCAGCACAGACCCGAGGGGCCGCAGCCTCTCCAGCACTCGGGACTGAGCTGTCCTGTCCCCAGCTTTCCAAGAACAGGCTCCACGGATCACGCACGGTTGTGAAACATCCGCAGGGCTCTCCAGGAGGTGAGGCCCTCTGCAGCGGTGTGGGGGCTCTGTGGGCTGCCAAGGACCAGGCCGGGAACCTGCATGCTGGGAGCTAGGACTCCAGCCAGTCTCTGCCCTGAGCCCCCTCCCTGCATGCAGCTTCCAGGAACCTGGGGGTGAGGAGCCAGGGCCCACAGAATCTGTGCTCCGTGTCCAGCAGTGTTAGACCTAGTGCGAGAGCCCTAACCTGGGGCCAGTACAGCTGCACAGATCACACACCCATAGGAGGCAGCACCAAGGAGTCCTCAGGCCAGGCCTCACAGTAGTGAAGCACGTCTGGTACCCAGAAGCACAGGTCTGGGCCAATCCCATCCTGGACAGTGATGTCACAGCTGGGACAGGGGCCTGGCTCTCTGGTGCCTTGTCCAGGGTTAACCCGGCCTAGCTGTACTAGGCAGTTCGCACCTCGGCCCAGGTCCTTCCCTCGTGGCTCACCCGCCCAGGCCTCCAGAAGGTCCCCTGTCCCACCAGCCCTCCTCCAGGAAGCCTTCCTCTCCCATCTAGACAGTCCACCCTGCAAGCCCTGCCCAGGCTTCTTCCCCCTTCCAGCCGATGCGCAGCTTTGCACTCAACCTTGGGTCTGTCTACTTTGTAGTTGAGTGTGCGTTAGTGAGAGACTGCACCGTCCTTTCCCTTGCCCACCCTTCTTGGGAGGCTCTCCCTCGCTAGACCACAAGCTCCTTGAGGGCAGGGCCAGCACTCCCTTCAGACAGGGCTCCCGGGGCTGTGAGTCAAGGCTCTCCTGTGTGAGTGTGGCTGGCTATGTGTGTGGGGTCCCGTTCCTTCCCTGTCCTGTCCCGCTGGTGGCTGGGGGAGATGAGCTGTGGATGAGTGAGGGAGATGGAGCCATGGGGTGGCAGGGCACTGGGTCCTCCCTGTACCACTACCCAGGGTGGTGTGGAAGGAGCAGGTCCTGGGCTGGGGGTCAGAGTGTGGGGAGCGGCGACTTTGAGACAGGGCTTGTGGCATTTGGACCAGCAGGGGAGAGGGAGGGAATGTGAGGAATATCCTGACTCAGCAGTTGCCTCTCCGCCCGAGATGGCCAGGGGAGGATTGATTGCTGAGGACATGCAGATGGCGGTCGCTCTAGTGCCCTGGGCTTGTTAGGGGAGCACGGCCAGGGGACTGCAGGAATCAGAAGCACTGAGGTGCTCCCAAAGCTGGCAGGGAGGTGAGGAAGGGAGGTGGGGCGCCTTTAGATACGGTCTACTGTGTGTGCAAAACTGTGCCATCCGGGAAGAGGGTCCCTCCCGAGGACATTTGGGGACAGTGTGAGGGGGGTGATGGGAACTGCTGGGGAGCAAGGGGTGCTAAGAGGGAGAGGAGGCTCTGGGGTGGGAGGGGCATGGTGGCCCGCCAGGCTTGGCCCTGGCCCTTCTCCACCACCCATTAATGCGGGAGCTCTCATAACATCTCTTAATTATCTGACAGCCCCTCCACAGGCTGGGTGCACACACGCCTGCCTTTTGCCCAGGCTTCCTTTTGAGTATGGTTATTTTTAAAGCAGTCTTGCTAAGTCAGGTACCCCCAATTAAACTCACACCCATAATCCTGGCTGCTGACATTTGTCCCTGTGCCTCCTGCGGGGTAGGTGCAGCTTACATAAGGCTGACTCACGGGCACGCAGCTGGGTCAGGCTCTGAGTGCTGGGCTGCAGGTGGGGGTGCGTGCGTTAGACACTTGGCTCTAGAGGAACCCTTGTCTGTAGGCAGGGGCAGCCCGTGACATTCTCCAGGCTGGACTCCAAGCTCCCTCTGTTGCCATTGCTGCCAAGTGAATACCTGCTTCATTTACCCACTATCTTATGAACCGATTCAGACTCAGGTAAAAACGAATTTACCTGAAGCTAGCTGGATGGAGGACTAAAGCGTTGTGGGGACTGCATAGGGTGGTACGTGTATTTATGTAGAGAGTCCCAACTATTTTGAGCTGGGAAACCCTATGTTAACACTGAAAAACTTTTTTAGTGAGCTCCGAAAGACAGTGGTTGTGTGAGAAGTATCTGTCATTTGAGAAAAATCTGTGAAAGCAACCAACTTTGGTAAAGTTACGAAAAATTGGAAATAAAACCTTACAGAGGTTTGAGAGAATGATTAGCAAATCTATGGAGGACTATCTTTCCCTCAACTGTAAGAGCAAGGAGGTTCACTACAGCACTACAAAATAAAGGGAAAGAACTAAAGTTCACTGGAGGAATTGTCCCTTATCTGGGTATGAGGTTTAACATGGGGCATTGCACCTTATAAACTGTGTGTATGTCTGTGTGTGTGTCTACAGTGGGAAGGAGACATGTCAGAACATGGTATTTTGAATATTTTGAATATTCAGTGATCTGAGGGAGGGGGTGATGGGAAGGAGCAGGGCTAAGGTCTGAAATCCATATGTGCCGTGCCAGAAGTCGATTCTGAGGGTGAGCTTTGGGCCAGCCCTTGAGCCTGGTGGGTGGGAGAGGGGTTGACGAGGTGGGCAGGGGCCACATCATATAGACTCCTGTCAGATGCCACTGAGCAGAGAGCTTCCTTATCCTTGGAGGGCAGGGCAGTGGCAGCGGGAAGTTCTTCCCTGGCTAACTGAAGTCCTTTGGGCTGTGGCTTCTGCCTCATCTCCTCTTCAGTTTCTCTATACTTTGTTTAACAGCTCGGTGGGTGTAGAGCAGCCATGGGGAGTTCTTTAATCTGCAGTCCCCAGGATCCTATTTCCCAAATCCCAAATCTGGGCCTGAAGTCTGATGAGTCCCAGAAGAGCTGTGTAGATTGTGAGGCCGGATCTATAAAATCAGGACCATCCAGAAGCCCAGAGGCCGACGGTAGCAGGAGGAGGGGAGCAGCTGGTCCGGGGCCCACTCCCACTCCCCTGCTCTGGCTTCCTTCCTGGGGGGCTGGGAGCGGCCAGCCCACGGCGTCCCTGAGTCTCCTCTGAGCCCTCCTTGGGGTGCTCCTCCCAGAGCAACGTGCTGAGAAAGCACTTGCGAGCCACAGGGCAGGAGTGGGGCCAGGGGTCAGGGTGCCTTTTAATTTCTCGTAGTGATAACAGCTGTCGAACTCAAGCAATTAAGGAGGAAGACTCCCCCAGGATGCCAGAGGTCCAGCCCCCCAGCTGCACACAGCTTCCTCCCTTCCCTTTCTTCCATCCCCACCCCCACCCTAGGTTCCCCCTCCTTGAGCCCAGGAAGCTGCAGTTCTCAGGGGAAAAGGACCTAACGGGGCCCCCTGCCCTCAGCTGCAGTAGAGAGCAAGGACTAATAGAGCTGGAGGGGCTGCTAGATGAGGAAGCTGCCTCCCCTTCCCTGCTACCCACTCCTGCATTTTGGAAATGAAGTCCGGTCCCTTTGGGATTGCTACCCAGGACAGAGGCATAAACATGACCAAAGGCATTGCTGCTTTCCTTGTGCCTCGAGACTGCGTGACTTTCTCTCTAGCCTGACTCTTGAGGGGTGTGGAGAAGGGTCTCAGTGGTAGCTTTTTTCTGATTCTGTTAACAACTCCAGTGTACTCAGTATCTCTCCGTTTCTTTGCCATCATCTTGTAGGGTGTTCCTTCCAGCAGCCTCCTCTGGATTCTGCCCATGGTGTGGACTTTTGCCCCACCCCCAGCTGTAGGGGACACATGTGTTCAGTGCTCTTCTTCGTTAACATGAGTCCCACCACATGGACGGAGTGTGGTGTGGGAAGCAAGAGCAGAGATCTACCCTCCTGTCCAAACATCACACTCTACCCACTGGTAGTTGAAACACTGCCATTAATATTTTTGTCCCTTAAGGCTGTCTCCTTATTAAATGGCAAATGCCCCTGGCAAGGAACCCCCTCAACCTGAACAAAAAATTTGATAGCTGACATCGATAAAGGAGGGTGGGAGACTCACTGGCCAGGATTCCCAGGGGTGGGGAGAAGTGGGGGAGCAGAGGTTTATAGAGAAGGGTAGGTGCCCTTCATGGCTTCCTCCTGTTTCTGATTAAGACTCCAGAGTCCAGGAGACTGACAACCAGGCTGGTCTTTCATGACCTAAAAGGAAAACAAAAGCCACTATATTTGCATGACCATGACCATTACCATCCATAGAATGCCAAGGATGCTACAGAGGTGCCCGGCAAGGGGTACCTGGTGTGGGGCTCCCAGCTCTCCTGTGGAGGTTGTAGAGGAGGGTGTGTGTCAAGTGCTTTTTTTTTTTTGTTGTTGTTGTTTTATGAGATTAGGTAGATGGTGGTAATCGAAGAAAATTTGAGGCAGAGAGAGGGGTGATGGGACTCTGTTAAGAGGCCTTTGCCATTGTGGGTGGCAGCTAGAGGGGCCCGAGGCTTATCACAGTGGGAATGTAAAAGCCAGGACCTCTGGGGAAGAATTTTGGAAACTTTATTTCCTGGATTCACTGTGGAGGATGGAAGAGGGGAGAATTGAGCATCTGAGCTCAGCTCAGGGACCTGGGAGGTGGTGGCTGCAGAGGGGAGTCTGAGGGTGCTGTGCTAGGATGCACAGTGAGTTCCATGTCGACGTGCTGGGTTGGAGAAGCATCCCCAAGAGTGCAGGATGGAAGCAAACTGGGGACATCCAGAATACAACTCTTTCTGAAGAACTTATACAAATATCAGCAGTCCTGGTCAGTTGAAGAGGCCCAGCAATTTCCTTGAGTATTTTGCCTTTGACCAAAACTTTCCATCCATGTGTGGGGTGTTTCCTGGGTGTGCCCTAGGTACCTAGTTTGGCTTAGTGTAGAAGACACTATAGATTGCTGGGTTTACAGTCTTTGGGAGCTTGCTATCAAACTGGGGGGACCTTCAAGTGTACTCATTTTAAAAAGGTTCTACTTGCCAGGTGTGGTGGTATACACCTGTAATCCTAGAACTCTGGCAGGCTTGGGTAGAGAGATGGCAAGTTCAAGCCCAGCCTAGGCAACTTAGCACAACCCTGTTTCAAAAAATGGCTGGGGGTGTAGTTCAGTGCAAAGACCCTGAGTTCAATTCCCAGTACCACAAAAAATGAAATAAAATAGTTACACGTATTTATGGCCTCCTATCATACCGAGTCGTTTTTTATTGCTGTGTAACACATGACTATAAGCTCAGCACCTCCAGATAACACTTATTGATTAGTGTGATGTTCTGTAGACCAGAAGTCTGGGTTTTCTGTTCAGGTTGTCACAAGGTTGAAAGCAAGGTGTCGGCTGGCCCTCGGTCTTATCTGGAAGCTCTTGGGGGAAAAACTCACTGTGGAGCTCATTCTGTTTGTAGGTAGAATTTGGTTCTTTGCAACTGTAGGGTCTAAAACATTTTCCTGGCAGGCTATTAGCTGCTAAAGGCTACCTGCATTCATAGCACATAGCCCCCTCCTTATGGAAGTCAACAAGGAGCGTGCACCCCTGGTCCTGCTTCCCATCTCTGACTTCTTCAAACAGCAAAGAAAACTACTTTTAAGGGTATATGTGACTAGGTCAGGGCCATCTTATTTTTCTTCAGTTGTGCCGTATAACATAAGCTAATCCCAGGACTGAAACCTGTCATGGTCATAGTCCTGGGATTACGCAAGTGTGAGGGTGTTCCCGGGAGGTGAGGACTCGGGGGAAGCATCTTAGAATTCTCCCTCCCGTGCTTAGAATGGAATGGGAAGTTGATAGCGGCCTGTAAGATGTGTCGTGTTTGGCCCCTAGCTCCCTCTTGCCCTAGCCGTTTACACATTTTTATTTTCTCCCCAAAGACAAGCATGTGCTGGCACCAGACTTCGCCCTGCTGCTGCCTTGGCCTGGAATGTTCTTTCCCAAGGCATTTCCTTGGCTGTCGCCCTTGGTTGTCCCCACCTGAAATAGAAATAATCCCTCCCCAACCTGCTTAGCCTGCTCAAGTCCCCTCCCCTTGCTTTATTTTTCTGCATAGCACCTATCACCACCAAATCTAGTTATCTGTCTCCTTGTTTATTGGCCATGTCTTCTTGTTAGAACATAAGCTTAGCAAATGCCTGAACTTCGGCTTCTTTGGTGTTTGATCTTGGGATCCACAAAGTGGCCAGAGCACGGTAGATAAATCCCAGAATGACTGGATATGTTTTTAACCCTACTGAGAAATTTTATGTTACAGCACAAACTAGATGAAAAATTATTGCTGCATTATTTTTGTTTTATAGACTAAAAATTTTAATGAATCAAAAAATATTTGACTGAAGCAAGTTAAACAGGGAGGGCAATGATAAAATTAGAGAAAAATGAGTGCAGTAAAAAACAGAAAAACATTGAAGAAAATCAATGAACCCAGAAGCTGTTTTTTCAAGAAAATAATTGAATTGATAACCCTAGCCCAGATTGATCAGGGAAAAAAAGAGAGAAGATACAAATTATTATATCAGGAAAGAAAGAGGCAGCTTGACCACAAATTTTTATTGATATTAAAAAGATTATAAGAAAATACCATGAGCAATTTTATTCCTATAAAGTTTATAACCTAGATGAAATAAATTAATTCTGTGAAAGACACAAACTATGGACAGGTATTCAAGAAGAAAGAGAGAACCTGAATGGACCTATTAGTGAGTCTCAAGAAAAATTGAATTTGTAGTTAGAAACTTTCCCACAAAAGAAATCTCCAGGCCCAGATGACTTTACAGATGAGTATTGCCAAACCTTAAAGAAGAAATAAAACCAATTCTATGCAAAATTTTCTAGAAAATTGGAGAGAATACTTTCCAGTTCATTAGACAAGGCCAGCATTACCCTGATATCAAAATCAGACAAAGATATTATAAGAAGACAAAACTGCAGATCAATACTCTTCATGAGCCTAAACACACACTTTCTAATAAAATTCATATATATATAATATTGTTCTTTGTTTCTTCCTCTTTTTGTGCATCATGCATGTGTGTTTGTGCATATATATGGATATATGGATACACTAATATATTGTGACCAAGTGGATTTCATCCTAGGAATGTAAAGTTAGTTTAATAATTCAACATCAATCATTGTAGTTTAGCATTTTAACAAATTAAAAAGAAAATACATAATCTGGGTACAGTGATTCACGTATTTAGTTCCAACTACTCAGGAGGCTGAAGCAGGAGGAATTCTTGATCCAAAAGATCATGGTCAGCCTGGGCAATGAAATAAGATCTTGTCTCAAAATAAATAAATAGCTGGGCATGGTGGACATGCCTATAATCCCAGCACTTGGGAGGCTGAGGCAAGTTCGTTCGTTGTGAGTTTGAGACCAGCCCTGGCTACAAAGTGAGTTCGAGGTCAGCCTGAACCGCATACTGAGAACCTGTCACAAAAAACTCTAAAAAACAAAAAACATAAATTTAAAAAAAAGAAAGGAAGGAAGGAAGAAAGAAAATACAATCTTCTCAACAGATGTAGAAAAAGCATTTGACAAAATAAAATCCAATATCCATTCCTGATTTTAAGAACCTTAGCAAACTAGGAATGGAAAGAAACTTCTATAACCTAGTAAGCAGCCTCTACAAAAAACCTATAATGGTGAAGATGTAGTGTTTTCCTGCTAAGATCAAGAGTAAAACAAAGCTGTCTACCTAAGTTTTAAGTTTCTTAAGTTTCTTAAATAATGTATCAAATGTTTTAACCAGTGCAATAGGGCAAGAAAAATAAATATAAGTCTTAAAAAGGGACAGAAAGAACTAAAATTGTCAGTTTTTGCAGCTGAGATAGTGATTAGGAAGTCTGCTAGAATCTACAAAGAAGTTACTAGAAACTAACAAATGAATTAGAAAGGTTGCAAGACAAAAGATTTATATACAAAAATCAATAGTATTTCAATATATGAGAAATGAACAATTAGAAATTGAAATTTTAAAATAATACTTAAAATATTATTTATTGCTCTGGGCTGTCAGGGATTTTTCCAGTTCTGGGAATTCTTAGATTATATCATTTTATTGTATAGTCACTCCTACTTTCCCTGCCTTTTGTTATTTTTCCTCTACTTTCTTGGACTCACTTTATCTTCTAAACTCTGAATTCTTTATTCCTGCTATTGCATTTGATTTTTCAAGGTCTCTCTCTTGTTCTCTGGCATTTGAAGAATAGTATTCTATTTTTGCTTCATTTTTGCCATATTTTCCCTTATCATGCTTGAGATAGGATAAGGTGTTGTTATTTTTAACCTTGCTTCTTGCTCTGTGGACTCTGCTGCCTCTGGGTCACTCTTTGGTTCTGCTCTGCCCTCTGTGAGGAGCTTCGTGTGAGGAGCTTTCCTCAGGTGTCTCCTAATCCTCTGTTGTTTGCTTATTTTTCGGTGTGGAGATCCGCAAAGCCAGCTGGAAGCTGTATGTTTGTCCTATAATCCGTGAGCTAGGTCGCTAGGCTGACCTGGTGGAAACAGTTCATTCTGAGGTCTCCCTTTGGGTTTTTGCATTCAGGATGGTGAGATTCTTCAGAGCCACACCCCCAGATTCCTCCTGGGAGGACAAAGGGCACTGTCCCTGGCCTCCAGTGGGCCAGAGGGCCAGGTCTCTGCATTAATGGGGTGAATATTTTCAGTAAGGTCCATTGGCCAGAGACCCTCTGTTTCCCCTAAGGAGCAGATGAGTTCTTAGTTGTTGCCTGGTTCTATGGGGTAGGGGAGGCCCTGACTGCTTTTAATACTTTCCACCAAGACTATTTGTTCCATTCTCTTTCCCCCTCCTGCAGAGGTGACCAGCAGCACTGGTTCCTTTTGTGGGATTCTGGGCTATGGATTAGGTGGCTCTAGCTGCCCTATTGCCAACTCTGTGTTCTCATCACTCTTTTGCTTGCTTTCCCCTCTCTCTCTCTCTCTCTGTCTCTCTCTCTCTCCTCTCTCTTTCTCTCTCTCTATTGAGACAGGGTCTTGCTGTGTAATTCAGCCTGGTCTTGAACTCACAGCCTCAGCTTCCCAAATGCTGCTATTACAGGCAAGTGCCACTATGCCCTGATTCACTGGCTTTCTAGTCTCTAAACATCTATTGCTGGCACTTACTGTTCTGTTCTTTCTGCCCTTGTCATGACACCTTCAAAAACAAAACCAAAGTAAAATGTAAATCTGGAAAGACTTCAAATTTGCTTTAGCGGAGTTTCAGAAAGAAACAGAAGTCGGTGCAGGCCATCAGACAGGCACCCTGCCTGGAAGTCCTCGATTCTATTATTAGGGTTAGCTTTTACTAGTAGCAGTGGGACATAATCATACGAAAAACTAGCCCAGGCTTGCATCACTCTGGTTGACTGTGACATTTCCAGTACCTAGCATGGGGCCTGATAGGTAAGTAAGTGTCAAGAGATATTTGCTGATACAGATCAGCAAATGTACCTAAGCTGCTTTCAGACCCTTCATCACGTTAAAGAACAGTCCTCATTGGTGTGAGAGCTTCATCCTTTGGAACCAAGTAGTACATGGAAATAACCACAGTTGATTAGTGCCAAGCTGTGACCCAGGAGAGAGCAAACTAAGTAGATGATAATAGCATTTTCTTTTCTTTTCTTTTGGGTTTTAAATAAGGTGTGGCACCAAATTATGAGATTGATTTCCTTGTTTGGTGTACACTGAAGTCTGAGGTCAAGTCACAAACACAAGCAAAGTTCAAAATGGTTCAACAAGCTTGGTTGTCTTGGCTTCAGTCCACATGGCCTGCTTTGGGGATGGGGAAGACTTTACAGGTGATTTGGGGCCAGCTGTTCCATGGAAAGAGTGTTACTCTCCCTTCTCCCTAGGGGACAGCCCTTCCTGACTTCTCTGATGCCATGGATTCCAATGGCTCCCACTTTCTCTGAGGCCAGTGTGACCCAAGGCACAGGATCTTAGGCTCAGGAGAGCGGGCTCAGGTTGGCAGGATTGGGCAGACCTGTCCTGTGCCTGTGCTTTACTCCATGGCCCTCTGGAGCCAGAATCTCGTTATCCTCTTTTGCCAGGAAGTACACTGAGTCAGAGTGTTGCAGTGTAGAGAGTCCAAATCGCTTTAGTCCCAGAGCGGGAAAGGAAGGTAGCAGGGCGGGCAGAGTCTGGGAAGGGACTCTGTGTTGCCATGGTGAAATTTCATCCTAACAGGGGTACGTGTGCGAATCAATGAGTTGTGGTTTTCTGACTTACTTTGTGTCCAATGCTCCCTCTTTATTGATGCTTTCTCTCTCCTGCACTGTCAGTTACCTGGAATCATCATGGCTTGGGGATCCACCTTCTGATGCCCATTAGAAGGTCACCAGCAGCTGGAAATCGTGTCACAGTGTCTCCGTCTCACCCCAGAGGCATTGTAGCCTCATATCATCAGGAGAAGATTAGCAACATGAAAGGGGGTGGGGAGGTGGGATGGCCACATGCACATAACTTGACAGCAGTATGCTGTTACAATGCTTCTATTTTATTTTTGGTTATTGTTGTTATTTTCTTGTTTTGCCCCATTTAGAAATTGAACTTTATCACCAGGGTGCATGGCTAGGAAACAATATTGTATCTATAGGGCTCCATAGGATAGGAGCCTCAGGCATCTGGCATCTTGGGTTGCATCCTCTGTGTATAAAGGATTTCTTGTTGTCCCTTTAGTTATCAGAAATGCGCTAAATTGATGACCAACAAAGGGAGAGAAAAACGAAGTCCCTTCTTTGGGCAGTTTTAAAAAGCTGGGATGGATGAGAGCATTCTGGGAACTGTGGTATCAAAGTGATTTTTATAACTCATTCTTGAATGTGCATTTTTTTCAAATGTTATAAATCCTACTGTATAAGGCAAGACCTCTGGGGTGCCCCTTTCTGTGGTGACCGAGGATCTGGCTTCTCTCTGAGCAATGAATGATTGGATTCCTGCCCCAAGCAGATTCTGATTTGGAACCCTGAAAGCTCTTAGATGAAGTTCTGATATTTGCTCCATTGTTTTCTTTTCCTGTGCTCAGTGTCTTTCTTCCCCCTCCTCTTCCTTCTTCCTTCTTGGTGGTTGGGAATTGAATCCAGGGCCTCCCTCAGGCAAATAGCCTTACTGAGCTACATCCCCAGCTCTTTTTATTTTTTACTTTGGGGCTGGATCTTGCTAAATTGCCCAGGCTGGCCTCCAACTTGCAGTCCTTCTGCCTCAGCCTCCTGAGTAGCTCAGATTACAGGCATGTGTCACCTTGCCCAGCTTATTATTTCTTTCTTTCAGTGCAGAAAGGAAATTCTGGTTTGTTGATGGCTCATTCTTTTATTCACATCGCAGTGGTTAAGTGTGGACTTTGGAGCCAGGTAGACTTGCATGTATGACCCTGGGCCTGTTACTTAAGTTTTCCTAGCCTTGAATTTACCCTGTAATCTGCATCTGGGACTCAGGCTGTGACACAAGATACAGATGGGGCGTGGCAAAGGCAGACATTATGATGATTATTGTGATCATCCAGAAAGAGTCTATGGGCTGGTATGTGCTTGCCTAGATTCTATCCCCAGCAACTAAAAGGTAAAAGCAGCACCCTGATTCCACCTCATAAAGAGTCTACATGTGGCTGTGTACACCTGCAGGCCTGTGTCTGTCCTTAGGTTGGGGACAGGGGAGAGGATATGGAAAAATACAGTGAAGAGCTGTCTCACAACACATGTACACACACACACACACACACACACACACCCCTTCGCAAGTTAGATGCTTGGAATAGCAGTTTGAGTCTGGCACCAGGCACACATGCTTTGTGTTTTAAGGGCCAAGTTCTCCTGGCCAGTGGTACAGAGACCAGGATGAAGGAAGGGGCAGGCCTGTGTCTGTGTGTGCATTTGGGGCTGTGAGAGACCCTTCTGGCTGGTGCTGGACAGATGTGCAGTGAGGCAGGAGAGACAAGGCTGCGACACCGTCTCAACAGTGTTCATCACATCGGAAAGAGCAACTAGCACTTATTTGGCCCCCACTGTATGCAGGCCGGATGTTCATGCCACACCCTTTCCTTATGTTACCTCACACACCCTCAGGACAACTTTGTAGTGTAGGGATTATACTTTACAGTTTCTCAAGGAAATTGCGGCTCAGGGAGGTTGAGTAACCTGCCCACAGATACCAGCTGGAAATGGGCAGGTGCACAGTTTGGATGCACAGTGTAGATGCAAGGTGCTACAGACAGATGCATGTGTGCACACAGGGATCCAGGTTTTGCAAAAGCTCCCCCTTCCCATCCTTGGCTCCTGCCCCCTAGCTGAGTCAGGTGCCATTCTTTCCATTCAGGGGTCCGGTGTGAAAAAGTGGCCTCAGATATTCCTGTGGCTTTAGTCCCCAGAGGCAGGACTAAGTGCACTAGTAAAGCGGGGGAGGGGGAACCACCTCAGCCACCATGCCCTGGCCAGGCCCTAAAGCTGCAGGTATCTGCTGCACATTTTGATTGAAGCACAATAGTTGCACTTATTTATGGGGGTACAGTGCAATATTTCACTACAGGTGCATGGGGTGTAATAAGCAGATCTTGGTAGCTGTGATACCCATCCCCTCAAGCATTGGTCTTTTCTTTGGGTTGGGAATCAGATATTTTGAAATACTGAATGAAATGTTGCCAAGAACAATTTTCCTCCTGTGCGGTATAGCACGGGAGTGAGTTCTCCTACCTGACAGTCTACACTAGCTCTGCCCCTGCCCAGGGTGGGGGGCACTTTGCAGCAGTGCCAAGTGGACCCCGCATCCCCTTTCTCCCCAGGGCCAGGCAGACGTTCCTAGAGCCCAAGCCACCACTCTCCATTCTGTCCCCAAATGAACAGCAGGGCAGGGCTCAGTCTCAGGGTCCCCCACCTCTTCCATGGGGCCTTTGCCCTAACCCTGGCATATTCCCCATACTTCTCTGTCCCTGAGAGATAGCTAGCAGAGCAGCCTGCAGCATGGGGTGTCCCCGGGGGCCAGCACTGCTCACAGAGCCTCCTGGATGTCCCTAGGGGCTAAGTCCAGCACTGCTCTCCTGCACCCTCTAGAGGCCTGGGGTGGCACTGGGTGTATCACCCAGGAGGGGTCCTGGTGGGGGTGTCCAGAGACAGTCCAGGTGTCCTTGGTCAGGCAATTCCCTGTCTGCCACCATTGCTGGAAGGCACCACAAGATGTTCCATGGGCTCAGGTATGAGAGGTTCAAGGTGCCTGTTAGGATGCTGAGGGCCCCCCAAGGACAGCAGCAGCAATCCCTTCTCCCCTCTCCCCTTCCCCTTCCCTGGAGGAGCGGGGAAGATGTGGCTCTGACCGGGAAGCCATGAATCCTTGGAGCTTTAGGGCAGAAGGGGAGAAAGTATGAGTGATCCTTGACCCCAAGGAGGCCACGTGAGGTGGGTGTGGACGGAACCTGGAAGACACTGGGACAAATCTTTAGCTCCTGGCTGGAGGGATAGAGGGAAAAGATACAAGTAGCATGGAGCTATGGAGGGAGCCTGGTGGGTAATGGAGAGTGTGCAGAGCTTGCGGAGTCACTTAATCTTTCTAGACTGCAGGTTGGATCTTGGAATCTAGCCGTCTGGAAGGGAGTGGGTGGGGTAGACTCAACCTCCTCATAATGAATATATATGAACTAATTTGCATAACACTGAGTCTGTTCCCCCTCCCCCCAAGGTCACCAGCCTCCCCGCTCAGATGGCCCCTGAAGGAGGGCACGTGACCCCATTCTCAGGCTCATCCTTCTCTTTATCTGGTGGCAGCAAGGGGAAGGGGGACAAAGGGGAAGGAGACTTCCTTCCCACCACCAGCCTGACACAACCTTCCCTCTGTACCCTACCTCAGAGGCGAGGGCTCCCGCCTGCCCCCTTTCCTGAAGGGATGTGTGGGGAGTGACACCCTATCTTGCTTTCTCTTAGTCTCCCCTTCCTTTCCTGATTCCCTGGTATTTCAGCCAGTCCAGGAATGGGCCTGGAAGTGTCTAGGTAAACATCCTGTGCTATCTTCCCTCAAATCCCCCCAGAGAGACGAATGCGGTAGGTCTGTGCTTATCTAACTTAAACCTTTCTTGCTGCAGGACCTGCTGTTCTGCTTGGAGGCCACTGGTAAACTCAAGCTGCTGGTCACACAATGGACAGAAGAGGTTGTTTTTCTCTGCCCACCCATATCCAAAAGAATCTTTATGACATCTTTCAAGGTGATCCAGGGCTGTGGCTCCTGATCCTCCTAATGCGCCTTAGCTGGTCAACCCCCAGCCACCATGTCCCCGGTGTCACCCTTCCTCAGCTGCTTTTTCCTTCTGCCCTACAGCCAGTGCCTGAGGTTCCAGCCCCTGGTCTAGGCAGGAGGATACTGTGGCCAGAGAAGGGCTGTGCCTGCTCCAGGGGAAGCAGCTGCAGGACGCAGGCACCCTGACTCCCTGCCAGGGCTCTGGGGACAGCCTGGGTTCACCTGGGGCTTTGCAGGTGATTGAGGGGTGGGCATGCTGTGACCCAGGTCGCCCAGCCTGGGGCAGTAGATTTCTGGGATGCTCCTCTCTTCTCTGGACTCTGTTGTGGGTTTGTGCATGTGTGTACATATGTGTGGCCTATTAGTCCTATAGGTTTGAGCCCAGAGACTCCAGTGCTGTAGGGGGCACGAGATGGGCTGGCCTCCCTGCAACGCACACACGGAGGGGTTTGTGCCTGGCTTACTGCATGCACCCGGTGCTATGTGCACTGTGCTATGCGTGTACTGTGTGAATGTGAGATATTCTGGCCGCCAACCTCAGTGGGGGGTGGGAAGTGCCCACAGGGAGTCGGGGAAGCCCCGCCTGTCCTGCCTCTTTATGTCCTATGGCCTCAGCCACCTCTGGGCCAGGGAAGGGGTTTCCAGACTTCTTCAGCAGAGCCTTTTCTTCAAATGATGTTCAAGCAAAAGCCCACTGAGGAAGCAGATAAAGCCTGAGTGCCGTGTCTGTCATGCCCATCCCGCTCTTCCAGGGCCCTGAGGCTCCTGGGAAGCCATCTGCAGTTCTCCCAGACACAGACATCCTCTGACTAATTGCTTCATGATTATCTCCAGACCATTAGGCCAGGAAGGTTCTGGAAGTCGAAGGGAGGTCTCCCCATTCCCTACACCCCACCCTGCACTTCTGGGATTGGGAAGGCAGGCAGGATGGCGTGGTGACCTTTATCTAGCTTTGACTCTGTGAACTATCCTGGGGGGCCCAGGTCACAAGTCAAGCTTCCAGCTCTGGAGACTCTGGGGCGGAAGAGGCCATCTTGCTGTCAGGGGCATCTTTGGTCCCAGCTTCTTGTTTTCCTGACTTCCCTGAAGGAACCCATATCGTAGCCAACTCAATGACAACCTGGTGACAGAGTTACTCCAATGAGAGACTAACGCAGGAACCAAGCCAACGTGGCCCCGCCCCTAGTCATTTTTGGCATGCATTGTGAGATTTTTGTCTTTCTTTTTTTCTTTTACTGTGGAGGGGTGGGTCAGCCCTTTCCCCAGTCCTTCCTGTTTGCTTTAGCAGATGATAGGGGGTTTGGGTTCTCTAAGAGTTTGCTCTCTGGCGGGGTGGCAGGGACAGGAGAAAGGGAAGGAAGCAGTAGCGTTTGTGTGTTGCCTCCTTTTAGGCTGGGAGGTTGATTTGGATTCTTGCCATCATCTAGCTCCCCACAACCCTGCCAGGGAAGCATCATGACCCCCCCATTTTACAGATGAGGAAACAGAGGCTCAGATGGACACCGTGACTCGTTCAAAGTCTCAAAGCTGGGAGAGAGTGAAACAAGCCTTGAGTCCGGCCCATGCGGCTTTTTCTAGTATTTGGCGTAGGTGCAAGAGGTTGGGGGCGGGGAGGGGTGGTGAGGTGTTCACAGGAAGGGTTCACATGCAATGTCTTAAAAAAGGACAGAAATCCTGGCTGGCAGGTAGCAGAAGGGGTTTGGGGCATTTCTCCTCTATCCCTCAGTGCTGGGCCCTGGCTATCATCCGTGGCACTAGACTTCTTTGAGTTCAAGAAGTTTTTAAGAGCTGGGTGTGGGAGTGGTGCATGCCTGTGATCTCAGCACTCAGGAGGCTGAGGCAGGAAGATCACCGTGAATTGGAGGCCAGCCTGAGCTACATAGTGAGGTCAAGGCCAACTACATAGGGAGACCCTGTCTCAAACAAAAACAAAAACAAAAGGGAAAAAAGAGGCTTTTAAATCCATAGCCCTATGGAAGATGTGACTTCTGGTATCACATCCTGCTACAATGTCAGATGGAGTTATTAGCTCCTCATAGAGCCTTGGAGCTTAGGAACCTTGAGCTGTACTAGGAGAATCAAGGTCCAGAGAGGGGCACTAAGAGGCTAGGGCCACACAGCACGCAGCTGCCACTGGACCTCTTTGCTCAGCACTCTTCCTAGTTTTCCACCCATGTCTGTGGCGGGCAGGCAGGAGGCTCTGGGTACCTGGTGGGAACAGGGAGGGTGCAATTTCTGCTGATGCCCTGTGCTTGTCACACACATGCTGGTGTCCTCTGTCCTTCCCTCACTCCTGGGGCAAACAACAGTGGTGTTGAATGTACAGCGAGACCCGCCTCCAGAGCAGGCTTGTTTAAATTCTTAGGCCAAGACTTGCTGTCCCAGCGGGTGGGGCAGGCTGCCTGGGGTTCACCCCTTGAAGGAACAGCATTGTCCCCAGAGCTCTGCTGGGGATGTTTCTGGGGTAGTCCTCACTCCCTACTTCATTTCAGAGGCACCAGGATGGTCACTATGAGCATCAGAAGCCCCACCTGTCCCCTGTCCTGTCCCCACTCCAGAGGCTGTTGATTGAACCTTGTTCTCACTCACCTGACACCTCCTCTAGGAAGCCGTTGGCAATCTTGGCAGTTCTGCATCCCCCATCACTCCTAGAATTCCTAGTTTCAGTTTATTCTTTTGGTCCCCTGCAGACAGAAGGCCCTTTCCCAAACCTGACAGCCCCAGGGCCCAGCGCAAGGCACAGCTTGAGGTCTAGGTTTGATAACTGCTGGTAGAGTGAATGTCTTGTACCAGCGGGAGGCCCCTCCTGAGGCCCATTCTGGTCAGTGAGTGCCTTGCCAGGGCCTCCCCGCTGTGGGAGCAGCATCTTCTCCAAGGCTCTGGCTGGGCTGTCTGGGAAGAAGTCCTAGTGGGGACTGCTGCCGTCTCGCTTTCTGGAGGATCTGTGTGTGCATTCCTCTGGGTGCAGCCACTCTTCAAGCAGGTACTTTCACCCCTGTTTTATGGACCAGGTGACCAACGGCTCAGAGACCCACACAGAGGGGCAGAGACAGGTGTGCCCTTGAGTGAATTTCACTCCAAAGCCCCTACACTTTGCACTGGCCTACTTAAGTCTCCCTGCCACAGTGGCGCAGAGCTGGTAGACCTGGAAGTGCTCTGGGGTCAGGAAGGAGGACACCAATTCACATAGGCACTGCATGCCACTGCGTTCTGGCCAGCCGGAGGACACCCTCTGAGACTGATGGGGACTGGGGTAGCCATGGGCATCATGGGGGTCAGATTTGGGAAGGGCGGCAGGAGCAGGCATGCCTGGGGCAGCTGGGGAGAAGCCATCCAGCAGGGATAGCCTAGTGACAGGGGACTGTAAAGTTGAGGCATAGACTTACTTGGTCCATGGACTATGGACCTCCAGAGAAGGATACCATCCCGCTCCCCTGCCTGCTGGCTCCTCCTCCCCTTTCTGGACTGGACCCTCTGCTCTAATTTTTTTCCCAACTGGCCATGCTGCCCTCCCCTGGTCCCCATTCAACTTTCCAAATCCATGGGAGGCTATGACATTGGCACTGGAGGTACAGCCTTCTCCTGACTTGCTTTATTTTTCTATTGCTTTGTTGCAAAGACCTAGTGACACGGGAATGCCTAGTGATGAGTGGGACAGGGTGGTCCCATGGTCTGAGACAGGGAATTTCCTTCCACTCAGCAGCTGGGTGTTGCTGCCCTTTCTGTAGGTCAGGGCCCTACTGGGTACCAAAGGCTCAGGAGATGGAGTGAATGGGGACTTCCCGCCATCATGGTGAACCACCTGGGGCAATGGGTGGATGACAGCCAGCCCCAGCCACTTCCTCTGTGTCCTCCTTCCTTCCTCAGGAGGGACTCTGTTCATCAATGGTCTCACATAGGCAAGAGCTTCCCTGAACACTGGGAGTGACAAGGGAGGTAACTGGACATCAGGACAAAGTACAACCATTATGCCTTGGCCCCATCACTACTTCCTTTGTCTGGGACTACCACTGGATCCCGGCAGCCTTTCACACTACTCTCCAGCCCCACCCTGTCCTTGTCCCCTTCCCCCTCACCTGAAACACCTGTACCTTCCTCCTTGGTGTCTTCTGAGCTCCTCCAGAGCCACTGGCTGTGGCCATCCAGCCCAGAGATGGGGACCCAGCAAGACTTCTGGCCGGGGGTTTCCATCTTCCCTCAATGTAGGGGTGACCTTGGGCTCTTCCGTGCCCTCTCTGAGGATACACAGGATTCTCTGGGGAGGCAATCTGCCCTGGTGGCCCCCACCCTGCAGTGACGTGGAGACAAAAGATGAGTGGCAGGAAGCTTGTTCAGGAGAAATGAGTCCTGGACATGCTGGATGCTTGAGGGCCACCACGTAGTTTTAGGACTGTGGTTTTGCTCCTCTTTCTCCATTTTTTGAACACCTGGGGGACTTCAGCTTTTAATCTGGTGGCAGTATGATCATTCGTGGGTCCACTCGAGTGTCTTCTTGTGAAAGCCGGCGACACCACAGGCCATGAGATCCAGAGCTGACCCCTTCTCTGCCTTACCTCCAGCTCGTGTCTCTGGAGGCCAGTCCCCACCCTAGTGCAGGTTGCTCAAAGCCTGTAGGCCAGGTTGCAGCCCTCGCTGGCTCTCGGGAATTCTGCACCGTCATCACCCTGGTTCCCGGGACACAGCCCACAGGGAGCCACGAGTGGCTTGTTGGAACACCTTGCTGTGTGCACTGAGGCTGAGCTGGTGCGCTGGGGTTGTGACATGACCGTGCATGGCTGTTCCCTCCCAGCTTCGGGGCTCTGTCCTGAGACCTCCTCTTTATGCCATTTCTTCTCTAGGGACAGAAGAAGATGAGTGAGAGGGTGCAAGGCAGGGCAGGAGTGAACCCTAGATGCCTGGAGTCTCTGTCCTGTCCCAAGGAGGGATGCAGGAGGAGTTCTCGATGCTGGAGGCAAAATTTATGGGACTCTCTTCCACAGCCCACTTGTCAGCTTGCAGTAGGGACCCAGATGAGGAGGCCGGTAGGGAAGGGGGTCTGCGCCAGCAAATAAACATTTACTAACTATAAAGACCTTGTCCCTGCTGCTAAAGAGCCCACCAGGGGTGGAGGCAGGGCCAGAGCATGAGGGACAGGAAGGTTGGGATGGGGTGCTAGAAGCCAGCCCCCTTCCTCATGGGGTCTCCTGGACACTTCCAGTGGAATTGGGGTGCCCTGGAGGTAACCTAGTAGCCTCACAAGCCACAGCACTATATACAGAGAGAGGCTGGGAGCTGAGTAACTCACCCAGACGGTTTTAGGTGAGCGGGGAAACTGCTGCTTTGTCCATCTAAGCTGGATCTACCTGAGCCCCAGGTTGGCCCAGTCAGATCTGTGTGGGCAATGACACTAGTTGGTCCCTCTCTTCCTACAGGTACCAACCCCCGCACGGGGGGAGCCGGGGAGCAGCAGCTGGGCCAAAGCCCAACCAGGAATTTTCCCAGGCTGGGTCCTATATCCAAGGGTGGGGTGGGGAGCCTTGGGGAGCACTTAGGAAAGACATGGGGCATCAGAGAAGAAGGGAGCTTGGAGATAAAGGAGGGGACAGAGAAAGCAGGGCAAACCTGGTGGAGGAGCAAGGGCTCCTGAGGGCACGGGGTGGGGGGGCTAAAGAGACCCACCCAGTTCTGTTCAGAAGATGAGCCGAGCCAGGGCTGGGGCGCATCAGTCTTGGCGCCCCGCCTGGTGGGAGCTCTGGGCAGCCGGCCTGCCGACGTTCCTGAGTGCTGGGGGTAGCTTTGAATCATTACTCCAGCCCTGGCCTTCCTCCGCCCCCACCAGCCCCCTGGCTTTGGCTCCCTGGCAACATCTGGGGGGGGGTGACAAGCAGGAACAAGGGCCTCTGTCTGCCCAGCTGCCTCTGCCAGGGGCTCTGCCAGACTCCACAGTGCATACGTGGGCTCCAACAGGTCCTCTTCCCCCGGGGTCGCTGACTAACCGCAGAACCACACAGCTTCCCGTTCTCAGCGCCACGAACTGGCTGCCAAATTCTCCTCCCCAGGGAAGCTTCCCTGGACAGCTCCTAAAGACCCCATTCACCCCGTGCCCCAGCTCCTCTGTTGTCTGCAGGCCAGATAACGGCTCCAGATAAGCACATGGGCCCGCCTGCACGCAGCACTGGGCTCCTACCCAAAGGGCCATTTCAGTCCCAAGTTCAGCAGTTCGGGGTGACAGAGATTGGGGCTTCGGGAGCGCACTGCTACCACCCCCTTCCCAAACCCGGTCCTTCTTAGGAGCCCACGAGGTGTGCAGACGGCGGTCACTAGGGGGCGCTCGGCCACCACTGGGAGCTCGTGAACTTGGGCGAGCCGCGTCTGCGTGAGCGAGGCCGCGTGTGCGTGCGTGTGCGTGTGCGTGTGTGCAGGGGGCGAGGCCAGGGGTCACTCCAGGATTCCAACAGATTCACGTCCCTCTCTCCGCCCCCTCCAATATTCCCAGCAAAGCGGGAACCGCGCTCAGGCCCTGTCCGATCATAGCCCCACTTTCCTGTCCTCACCCCAGGGGCGTGCGTGTCTCTGAGCAGCGTTTCAAGGGGCGCATGGGCGACTCTCGGGCGCGAACCCTAGTGGGGGGCGCGCTTCCCCTTCGCCGCGATGGGCTCGGGGCCCAGACTTCGCCGCGTGTCCCGGGGGGGAAGGCGGTGCCGGCGGGGAGGGGGAGAGGCTCAGGCGGCCCTGCCCCGGGGCGTGGCCTCGAATGGGCGGAACCAGCCCCTTTTTTCAGTCGGCTGGCGGAGGCAGGAGCGCAGAGGCTTGGGGCAGCCGGGCTGCGAGGAGGCCGCGTGCGGGGCACGGAGCCGGCGGCGGCGCGGCGGACGGGCCAGCGGACTCAACGGCCAGGGCCTCCACACTGGGATCTGAGCTTCGTTTTGTTCCCCCAGGGGTTTAACCCCTCCTTTTTTACCCCTTAAACATTTTTTTAAAAAAACTGTATTGTTTCCCATTTTAATTTATTTTTTGCCCCCCATTCCCCGCTTCAAATCGGGCCGACGCTTTGGGGAGATCGCTTCTTTGCTCCTCCAAATCACTTCGGATTTTGGAAAGCAGCCGAGAGAAGAGGCGGCGAGAGCCCCGGAGAGAAGTCGAGGAAGAGCGAGAGCGCGCTGCAGTCGGAGCGAGCCACGCGGGGCGCGGGGCGCAGCCAGTGACCTGCTTTCGGGTGACTGCCGAACGCAGCGTGCGGGTCACCCTGCCCGCGGGACCTCCCGGGACCGCGCGCCCACGGACGGACAGACCGACGCCGCCCCCGGCCCGGCGCCCACCGTCCGCCCCCCGGAGCCCGCGCGCGGAGGCGGCGTGGAGGGGCTCGGGGCGCGCAGCACCGTGCTGAAACTTTTCGCGCAACTTCTGGGCGGCTCTCGCCCCGGAGAAGCCGTGGTCCGCGCCCGGGCCGCCGACCTGAGCGCAGCCGGCGAAAAGGCGAGCACGGGCCGCGAGGAGCCGCCGCCGGAGCAGGGGGAGGCGGAAGGCGAGGAGGCGGCGGAGGCGGAGCAGGGGCCGCGGCGGGCGCTCGGCTCTCAGGAGCCGGGCCCATGGACGGGTGAGGCGGCCGAGTGCGCAGACAGTGCCCCGGCCGCGCGCGCGCCCCAGGCCCCGGCAGGAAGCGGAGCCCACCGAGGCGCGCAGGAGAGCGGGCCACCCCGCAACCCGAACCGCAGAGCGAGCGCGCGCCGCGCCGGCCCCGGCCGGGCCTCCGACACCATGAACTTTCTGCTCTCTTGGGTGCACTGGACCCTGGCCTTGCTGCTCTACCTCCACCATGCCAAGGTAAGCGGCCGTGACTCCTGGGCCCTCTCTTGGCTGGGGGCGAGCGCGCGCGCGCGCGTGGAGGTTTCGCACCCCACGCGGGTCCCAGGCGCCGGGCGCGCAGCGTCCCCCGCGGTCACCGGGCGCGTAGAGGGAGGGGGCGCGCGCTGAGTGGGAGGGCGCCGGAGTCTCGCCGCCCACGCGGGCCCTGCCCACCCACCAGAGTCGCCTCACGTACGATCCGGGCCGCCCAGTGAGGGCGGGAGCCAGAGAGGCGGCGAGGGGGCTGGGCTGGTGCGGCCGGGGCGACTGAAGTTTGCGCCCGGCCGCGGGTCCCCGAGGTGGGAGTTCGGGCGGCGGGGCGGGGACCGGAGCCCGCGGGCTGGGGATGCCCGGACCTTGGACCCGGGAGGGCAGAGCTCGCGGAGGGGGCAGGGCGCGGGAGGGGGGCGCGCTGTCACTGCATTGGTCTCTGCGGCCCTCCCTGCGAGTTTGGGAAAAGTTTCATGATGGGTCGCAGCAGGGACCCCCCGCCGGCCGGGCCACCCGCGCCGCGCCACCCCCGCCCGTCACCGCTCGCGTCCCGCGCGGTGCCCGCCCTCCCCCGCCAGGCCGGGCGCGCGCGGCGCGGGACCGATTACATCAGCCCGGGCCTGGCCGGCCTCGTGTTCCTGAGCCGCGGCCGCCGAGGAGAGGGGAGCCCAAGGCGGCGGGTGGCGCCCCTCCCCCGCCAAGGCTCCGCAGGAAGGTGACCTCTCGAGGGAGCCCCGGCCAGGGATCTGGGGAGCCATCCCTGCCCTCTCTGTCGTCCCCAGCCCCGACCGCTACCCTGCGCAGGCAGGAACGTCCTAAGCCCCTGCTCCCTTTCTCTCTTTCTCTGGCGAGTGGAGGGAAGCCCAGCCAGCCTGGTGATTTTCACTTTCCAAGGCCGGGAGGACCTGTCTGATCCACTCTGGCTCAGAGTGTGGCAAAGGATGATAACTGTCAGAAGTCGGTGGGCCAGAGCCCACCCCATGCTTTGTGCTAACTCTACCTAAAGTCCCGACTTGGTGACCCGTGCCTGCCTCCCACCTTGCAGTTCCCAGTGAGCTGTACTGCCGCTTTTATGGGGGCGGGCAAAGGGAGGCTCCAAGACAGTCATTGCCCCACTTTCCCCTTTCCCCTTTTGATGTTAGGGGAACCCGCTGTGACCCAGGCGGCACGGACACGTTCTCCCGTGCCTTTGCCTGACCTCCCGCAGCCGTGCACACACACTTTGTCCTAGCAAAACCCAGCGTTGGAGCAGGTGGTTTTTTGGAACTAGCAACTTGCTCACCAACTTGCTTCTCAAAGCCACCCGAGGGGTCCTCTTCAGCTCCTCCCTTCCAGCTTCTCTCTGCCTTAGAGTCTCCTTGGAGAGGAGGCAGAAGGAAGGAAGTGAGCAGGGGTCCCTGCCACCACTCGGGGTTCCTCAGACCCTGGCACAAAGGCCTTGGCTCCAGGCCTCCAAGTGGGGAGGAGGGGGAGGAGTGGCTGCCTGGTCACGGTGTGACCTTCAGAGGCCCCCAGAGAAGGGCACCTGGCCCCTCCCTGCACGCTCCTCCTGTGCCCCTGGCCTTGGAGGGGCCTGAAGTTTCTGGTCCCCTTTCTCAGTGAAGTGGGGGGTCAGGGGAAATGTCAGGTGTTGTTGCAGGGGTGGGTGAAGGCTGGGGTGCAGAATTAGGGGTTTCCAAGGGGGCTGCCATGGGGTGCTGTCCAGATGGGAGCCTGGGAAAGGCTCTCTTCCCTGGAGAGGGGCTCCTCTGACCTTGGCCCTGGGGCAGGGCTGGGGGCCCAGCCCCGCAAGGTGCATTGAGGGTGTGTGGGAAGGGGAGAGGCAGATATGGTGGGCCCTGCTCAGGGCCTCTGAATGTATCCAGCAAGAGGAGCAGGTGGAAGGGGGTTTGGGGGAACTGGGACCTCTAGGAAGCACTGGAAACCTTTGCTTGCTGCTGTTGGGTCCACAGGGCTGGCTCCTTGACCTTCACAGCTTCTGGGGAGGGTCAGGGCTGAGCATGCTGTGGAAGGAAAGGCTTCCCTGGTGGCATTTCGGGAAGGTGCCCAGGGGTGAGGGAGGGGGACAAGGTGGGAGCGGGAGGCTAAGGAGGCTTTGGGAACACACCCCGGCCCCTGGGAAAAGAGTGCAGGGCTAAGCAGGGCCTCCTCCCCGTTCTTCACCCTCTAAACAACCTGCGGGGACACCAATATTCTTGGGACTGAAGAGCACTGCTGGGGGAGGGTGGCGGGTGCCCTTCGGTCCTCTGCACCACCCCCCAACACCAGCTCACCCTGGTATTTGTCATGTCAGCAGGAGAAGGTCACCATGTTGTTTTCCTCGCCCCCAGTCCTTCCTTCCTGCCCCAGTCCAAATTTGTCCTCCTAGTTGACCTTACTACTTACCCATAGCTTCCAACCAGGGAGCCAGGGGGCCGTGAGAATGAGGAGAGGGCAGTGTGGGGAGGGGACAGGGACAGGGACAGCGACAGCACAGCATTCTGGTGTTTACCTCCTGCATTATGAGCAAACCTCCCCGCAGTGTCTGGTTAGTCTTTAACTTCTGTGGGTTCAGAGTTGGAGCAGTCTGGGGTGGTGGGCATGCTTGAAGCCTGCAGGGACCCCTGGCTGGTCCCCATTCCACGCGGGGGCCTTGGACAAGGCAGAGGCTGTGGCCGGGAGGGCAGCCCTGTGGGAGGAGGGGCAGTAGCTGGGCTTTGCGTCCCTGTCCCCATGCTATGCCAACGCCTTGCTCTTTGTTTTGTCCCTAGTGGTCCCAGGCGGCACCCATGGCAGAAGGAGAACAGAAGCCCCGTGAAGGTGAGTCCCTGGCTCTTGGGTGGGGTCCCCTGTCACCCCAGGGTCCAGTTCCTCCTTTGCAGACCTGTGGGGGGAGGGGCGCAGGAAGGTGAGGTTCATGTCGGAAAGAGGGGTGGGCACCATGAGCTTTAACTCTTCTGTTTCCTAAAGTCTCAGCTTTGTTACAGTCTCTGCTGGCAACAAGACTTGTTGCTTTTTTCCTTCTATTTCCAGTAACATTTTATTTGTAGCAGAAGCTGTGAGTGTGGACAGGTAGTGTTCAGGGATTCCAGATGTGAAGGCAAGTGTCTTTGCGGCCCTGTTCCCTGGAGAGGAAGGATGTTCAGTGCTTCTGATGGGAACTCCCACCTCCCTTGCCGCTTGAGTCCCTTTGCGGGCGGAGAAAGCCCTGGCCAACGGCTCTGGGTGCTGTGAACTTCCCTCCCGGGCCAGCAGAGGGCTGGCTGTGGCTCCCAGGCGCCCCGCCCCCTGCCCAACCCTGAGTTGCCTGCCTTTTGTTCCGATGTGGTTTGGAGCACGGGGATCCTCCCATTTCTCCTGGGACGCCCTGGCTTTGCCCATCACTGAGTGTGGCCTCTGCTGCAGCCCCCGACTACCCCTTTCCCCTCCTTTGAGGAAGGGCTGGCCCTGGGGGTCTTTGTCTGGCCCAGTTTCCCTGACCCAAATCCAGGGTGTCCACAGTAGCCGGCTGGTTCTGCTCCTTCCCCACCCCAGGAGCCCTTGTCTTGGCCCAGGGCCTGGCCTGCTGCCACTTCCTGGCCGGTGCCACTGACGGGGCTCCTGCTCCCAGTGCACCACCCACCCTCTTCGGCTTCCCAGTGGTCTCTGTGGTCTGGGAGAAGCAAGACAAATGGTCTTTGTTTGCTGGAGGAAACCCTGTCTGCCATAAATAAGGAAAGCCACAGAAGCCCGGTGTCGGAGTGTGTGCGTCCACACACCCTGTGTGAGGGAGTCCTTGCAAACTAGGCTGGGGGGGTTCTGGTGGGGGTCACCCCTTCACCGTCTGGCCTTGTGGATCCGGGGGGTTTTGTCCCCTTAGCATCAGCGCTATTGCCCAGGTCAGGTCTTTTCTGTCCCTTCCTGGTTAAGTCCCAACCCTGGGCCACCTCTGTCCCAGCTATGGTGAGGGATCAGTCCAAAAATTCGGGACGAATCTCTGGTTCAGTATAGACTTGGCTTTAAAAAATGAATTTTTCAGATCAGTCCAATTATTCTTTTTGGATTATGCTTTACCTTAGCCTGTTGGGGTGGGGAAGCACTTTGCCCATTAGCTGCGCAGGAGAAGCAGAGCCCTTGGGGACCTGGGGGACTGGCTGGGGCTCCTCCTGCACTGCTTTCTGTTTTCACACTTGTGGCCTTTGTGCCACCTCCTCAGCTCTCTAGATTGTCCCCACCCAGCCTATTGCACTGCATGTCTGGGTCTCATCCTCCTTCACTTTTGGGAAGCAGAGTGAGGGGGTCATGAGGGGGGCGCTGGTCTCGGGGGTGGGGTCTTGGGGATGGGCACTCAGCGCTGTGGTGAAGCTCCCCACTGTGTCACCCAGAATGAGAAGAGACCAGTTGTTTTCAGGACTTGAAATGTAGGAGAGAAACCCTCATGTTTCAGCCTCTGTTCCCATGTCTTTTTAAAGATCAGGTGAATCCACTCACACGTGAGCAGAGGCCGAGGCCCAGAGACCGGTGGGACTGGCCCGAGGCCGTGCAGAGTCTCGGCTGGTGCCTGGTGTCTCTGTTGGCCAGGCCATTTCCCCCTCCTGTGTTGCAGAACTCATCTCGTTCACCTCAGAACAGGCTGAGGATGCAGTGGTGGCGGTGGTGGCGCCGGTGGTGGTGGTGGTAGTGGTGGGGTGCGCTGGGGAGTGGCAGACGGGGCCACATGTCACGGTAGTCCTGCTGGAGTCCTATGTGTATTTATTCTCAGGGCCCGCCCCGGTGGCCCAGAATTACCCCTTCATGCTCCAGTGCACCTCAGGCACTGCGGGCAGCCTGGGAAACTGTCTTCCCCCTGGTCTCCCTCCAGATCGGCTTCTAGAAATGCTCTGCGGCAGCCGGGGCAGCACTGTTTTTTCCATGATGCAAGCGCTTTGCCCTCTTGGGTGGGGTTATCGGTAGCTGGCAGGGCCTGCACTGAGTGCCCGCCCACTGCCACCTGCTGATACCTTCCCAGCCCTCATCTGGGGAGGGGACTGGCCTGGGGCAAGGAGCTTTCATAGTGCCCTAGGTGACATCAGCTTGGGAAGGCTTGGGCATCAGAGCTCTTTTCAGCTCTGCCTCTTGCAAGCAGTGGGGCCTCTGTCCCTTCAGCTCCCATTGTAGAATGGGGTCTCAGTGGCATTTGGCAGCCGGTATGGGGAGAGATGATGAGAGGTGACACCTGTGTAACCACCATGCAGTACCAGCTGTAGTAAGTGCTCAATAAACTGTTGCTGGCGGGGTTGGTGTTGAGACTGTGGGAGCTTGTAGGAGAACAGGGACCAGGCTGACAAACGTGGCTGTCCTTCGCTGCAGTGAACCTTAGAGTACTCCCAACAGGTGCACCCACACTCACTGAATTCACCAGGCTGTCACAGTGAGGCAGGGGTCAGACGTGACAGGCCATCTCCCCTGGGTGTTGACAGCTTGTGTGATCTATGGAGATAGGGGCTGACCACCTCATTTGTCGTGCTCTGGGCTCATATGTCACCCCCTCCCTGTAGTGGTGAAGTTCATGGATGTCTACAAGCGTAGTTATTGCCGTCCGATCGAGACGCTGGTGGACATCTTCCAGGAGTACCCCGATGAGATCGAGTACATCTTCAAGCCGTCCTGTGTGCCCCTGATGCGGTGTGGGGGCTGCTGTAATGACGAGAGTCTGGAGTGTGTGCCCACTGAGGAGTTCAACATCACCATGCAGGTGGGTCCCTGTGGGAGTGGGGCCGGGGGCATAGGAAGGGGTGTTAGACTTTGGAGCAGGGGACCAGGCCATTTCCTGGAACATTCTGGGTAGGAGGAGCTTGACTCGCCCTGTCCAGCCCCTGCCCCATGTTGGGCTGGGGCGGGGATGTGTGTGGGGGGTCTTAGCTGCTTTGGAAGGAAGATACCTGCATTTCCCATGAAGCCCAGCCCCTCTGCCTCCTCCCTGACCTTTGCCCCTGGGTTCAGGAGGAGCCTGATCTGACACAAAGGCCCCTCTCCTCCTCCCTGGAGAGATCCTATGGTCTCTGTTATTGGGGTGTGGGGGGACAGGGAAGGGGTGTTTGGGAAGCCGGAGGGGCCTGGACTGAGAAGAGTCAAAAGCCAGTGTTTGGGTGCCGTCTGGTGACAGGGTGAGAGGGGGAGGGAGTTCTGAGACGGGGAGGGCGGCTTTCGGGGAGGGGTCAGGGTGAGCCTAGCCAGGGTGACAGGAGGGAAGGGGAGGGGACGGTAAGAACCACGACCCGAATTCCCAGCCTGGCCAACCCTTGCAGCCACGCCTCCCTCAAGAGGAGCAGGGGCTCCTTGAGGCCAGCAGGGTTGGGGGAGCCCGGTGGCCTTGGCTCTCTCCTGCTAGAGCCCTGGTCCCCGGCCTCCACCACCCATCCCTGCTCTTAGAACCCCTGGGCACTGGGTGACAGGAGCCCCGGGTGTCCCATCTGGGTATGGCTGGCTGGGTCACTGACCTCTGGTCTGCTTCCTTCCTGCAGATCATGCGGATCAAACCCCACCAGGGGCAGCACATCGGGGAAATGAGTTTCCTCCAGCACAGCAAATGTGAATGCAGGTGAGGACGGGCGGGGGTCAGTGCTGTCACCTCTACCTTAGTGACCGTGGGCCTTTGACTGTGGTGTGCGTCAGTTCCCAGATCTGCTAAATATGCATAACGACTGACTGCCCCGCACGGCATTATTAGGTGGATTAGACGAGTTACTGTAACATGCGAAGGGGTCAGAAACATGTCGCTGTGTCATGCACACAGTATTAGATGTTCACCTTTAGTAGTGTTATCACCGGCTCCATCTTAATCTTTGTTTTGTTTTCCTCTCTTTCTTTACCCATCACAGACCAAAGAAAGAAAAAGCGAGGCAAGAAAAGTAAGTGGCGATGACTTTAGCCTTTCTTCTCTTGTTGGCTGTTATCCTGGTTGGGGGCTTTGGCCTTCTCTCTCAGGGGCTCCAGTGGCCTTGTGGGGTCAGGGCGTTGGTCTCCCGGGACCTGTGGTTGTAGCTGTGGGTCGGAGTGAACTCTGGGCCCGTGGCTGTCAGGTTAGTGAGACAGCCCTCTCCAGGGCCTGACGTGCCCCCTGGGAGGGTCGATGCCTTCTGGTCTGCAGGCCTCTCCTGGCCACCCTTGCTGTTTCCGTGTTTCAAGGGACAGTGTGACTCTGGCTCCCTGGCTTGCTATAGGGCACCTGTAGTGGGCAGAGGGAGTGGGTGTCAGAGAGGTCAACTTTTGTGTGTCAGAGGAAGTGACCTCTTTTGGGGACGACTGTGGCGGTGCCGTTTGGGGATCTCGGTGCGTGCCCTCCTGTGGGGTGTGGGTTGGGCAGTAGGCATGGCCCTCTTGGCCAGGAGGGGGTGAGCAGGGTGGCGTGTTGGCCATTTTCTGAGGGTTTCTCCTCCTCGTTGTGGGGCAGGATGATGTGGGGAGCCTATTCTGGGAGTAGTGACCTCTAGCCCTGGTGGGCAGCTGGCATCAGTGGTGGCCAAGTGCGGGGAAGGAGAGACTGAGAGAGAGTACTGTGCCCTGCCTCCCCTATCCTGTCTGCCCTGCCGCTCTGGGACTTCAAGTCCCCAAGCTTCAACCCCTGCCTCTTCCTAAAGTCCCAGCTTCCAGGGTTGCTGTGACTTCCAGAGTAACTGTAGAGTAGGTTGAGAGCGAGCGAGAGAGAGAGACTGACACAGAGAAACCCTCCTCCTCTGTCTTTCTAGCACCCTCTCCTGTCCCCTCTCCCTCTGCCTTCTTCCCCTGGGCAGGCAGACATGCTGAGGTGTGTTTCCCCGGAGAATTCTGGTTCCCTGAGGGCAGCAGGCTGCAGCCTGTCCCCTTGCTCGTTCCTCACATGCCTGCTTTGCCCATGGCGGAGAGAGCAGGGCTCGCCTGGGCTTGAGATCCGCAGCGATGGTGCAGGTCTGGGGAGACTCCCTGCCAAGCCCTGCCACCCCCAGCCCCTGTGGTCCTTGACCCTGCTACCCCTGCCTGCTGAGGTGAGCCCAGTCCCACCCGCCCAGTCCAGGTCAAGGCTGTGCTGGGTTTGAGGCCAGCTTCCAAGGCAGCTGCTCCCTGGAGGGTCCCTGGTCTGGAAATGTGCCTCCCACCTGGTCGCCATCCTTTTATAGGCCCTGACCTTCAGGGTCAGACTGGGATCAGGTGTGACAGGAGATCGAGCCCCTGGGCCTCCCCAGTCTCATTTTCTACTCCAAGCCTTGCTGTGGGTTGCGTGGCCACCACATGGTGACCAAGTAAGGAGAAGGTGGAGCTGGGGTGCCACCCATGTTTTCAATCAGGCTTTGTTTCCATTGTCCCCACTTCCTGTCCCTTCCCCTCCTAGTCTTGCGCTCTCTCTGTCTGTCTCTTTTTATTTTCCAGAAAATCAGTTCGAGGAAAGGGAAAGGGGCAAAAACGAAAGCGCAAGAAATCCCGGTATAAGTCCAAGAGCGTGTGCGCGTTGGTGCCGCTGCTAATTCCCGGGGCCTCCCCGCATCCTTTCCTGTCCCCCTCTTTTTCCCTCGACCCCTCCCTGGTTCTGCCCTCCTTGCCCCAGTGTCTCTCTCTCACTCTCACTGCACTAATGGGCACCAATGGGTAAACTGGTGGTGGCATTGCGGGCCCAGGGCTGGGGTGGGGGAGGAGGGCCGCGTGGGCCTGAAGATTCCGGGAGGGGATTCTGGCTTGGCTGGGCACACACAGGCTTTCTCTCACCCACTGGGTGCTGGTGGCAGTGGGCCTGTGTTGGTACGGGTGCTGGGCACTGGATCCTGTACATCCAGCTGGTTTCTGCCACTGGGCTTCCTCACGTCTGGAAGCTGAGTGGGTGGGTCGGGGACACGGAGAGGAAGGGGCGTCATGGTGGGAGGTGGCTTACTGTGGGCTGAAGGAGGAATTTGGGTGCGTCAAGCCCTGTGCTGTGGCCCCTTCTCATCTGGTAGCAGTATCTTGGCTCCTTACGGACTTGGGGCCTTTGGAGGGGGCTACCACTGTAGCATGGCCCAGAGTACCACTGGAGTCTCCCTAGGGCGTCCCTGCAGTCCCGCAGTGGGAGCGCACAGTGCCTCTGGCTGGGCCTCTCACCCTGCCCTGGGTTGCCCGCCTTCGTTGGAGGGGCCTGGGCATGAACCTTGCCTGGCACAAAGCTGTTCCAGGTGATCTATCTCATGGGTCTTCGATTGCTGCCCCCAGCAGGGGCAGAAGAGTCAAGGTGTGCCCTTTTGGGGACGGCAGCAGTTGGGGCCCTGTGGCCCAAGATGCGCCCTGCATGGCCGTCCTCTCCCTGCGCGCTCTGCCCATTCATGCCCTGCTCTTCCTGGGCAGGCCTCCTAGCCAGTGCCGCCTCTTTCCTCGCTCTCTGTCTTCTGCTGTGCTCTGCTCCTTCCAGGGTGTGGAAGGATGTGGAGGCCACATGCCGGCTGGGGGACCGCTGCCATGCGTCGGGGTGTTGCATGGGTTTTTCTCTCTCTCTGCTGATGCTCTAGCTTAGATGTCTTTCCTTTTGCCTTTTTGCAGTCCCTGTGGGCCTTGCTCAGAGCGGAGAAAGCATTTGTTTGTACAAGATCCGCAGACGTGTAAATGCTCCTGCAGAAACACAGACTCGCGTTGCAAGGCGAGGCAGCTTGAGTTAAACGAACGTACCTGCAGGTTGGTCGCCAGAGGGTGGGCAGTGAGTCAGAGGGGGCGCTGGAGGAAGAGAGAGAGCGTGCGTGTGCGTGCGCGTGCACGCGCGCCTATCAGCTGCTTGCCCAGCTTCTCCTGCCTGCCTGGCCACTGCCCCCTTCTCTGCCTGCCAGGCCCTGTGGACAGGGCTGTGGGCGCTGGCCTGGCCTGGCGGGACTGCTCTGAGGTCGCCCTGGCTGCCTGTGTGGGGAAGCTGGCTAGGGTCTATGTGGTGTGGCTTCATGTGGTATGGACGCAAGCTGTGTGTTGTGTCCTGTGGTCCTGCTGCTGGTGGTAGCTGTTGGTGCTGACGTTCTGACCTTCATCTGTGCTGAGACCGAGAAGGAACCCTTGCTGGTGTCTACAAGTGCGGGCTGTTCCTGGCCTCATACTGCCCTCTGATGTCTACAAGGCCTGCTTCTCAGCCCCAGGCTTCCCCGAGGGCAGGGATGGAGGCCCCTCTCCCTAGACGGGGGCTGCTGAGCCCAGGGCTCTGTCTTAGGTATGGGCTGGGCAGTTCTATATACACAAAGCATTTAGCTTTGAGGACCTTAGATATCCCTGTCCTGTTCCAATCAGAGTGACAACCCTGCATGTTTCCGGGCATCCCAGGATGGGGCCCGGTGTTAGATCATGGACTGCGAAGCCCAGGCCTGGCTCGTTTACTTTGGGACCCCTCAGGGTCTGTACCTCGGTCCTTTGTCCATTCGAGGACCAAGGCGGTGTGTCAAGTGCACGTGTGAACACTGTATGGGTGAGGGCTGCGATGATGGCATTCCTGATGCCACTGTGCCTTGCTTGAGGCCGCCTCCAAGGAGGAGGCTTTTATGGGTTGACCAGGTGGGGTTGGACACCCGAGCCAGTCAAGAAGCTCTTGGATCTGCTCCCCTACCCCCAGCCTATGTGTTTGTGACTTGCGGGTGTGGGATGTGGGGATTAGGCTGTGTTTTGGTGTGGGTTCTGTCTGTCTTGGAGCTATGTGGGGACAGGAAGTGTGTCCTAGTGCTGGAGCGTAGCCTCTGCCTCACTGCGGGGGCTCAGCTCCCCAGGGGTTCCAGGGGAGATGAGGAGCATGGCACTTCAGGGTTTCTGTGGTAGTTATTCTAAGAGGGGACGTGTGAGGTCACTGACTCGAGACCTTGCTGTACGCCAGCTCGCTGTGCTGGGGATTTCAGCTCCCCAGCTGGAAGCTTAGGATCCTATGGTAGAGAGGGTAAAAGACCATCAGCTGGTGGCAAGGATACCATAAGAAGGTGTCTGATGTCCCCTCTGCTCCAGCAAGAACAGCAAAGCCGCCGACCTGTCTCTCCCGGCCTATGGTGAACGTTGTTGGAAAGGACAGGCAGTGGGGCCTGGCCTGCAGCTGCCAGCAAGCTCAGGAGAGCTGTTCTGTCACCCTCCTGGAGCCAAGGCCCTTGGGGACCTCATGTTCTCCCTGCCTCTGCCCCTCTTCCTGAACCAATCCCTGGAGATGGAACCAAAAACCCTTTCTCCGCAAGGACCCTTTTCTGGTTAACTTCCTCCACTCTCACCCATCAGCTTTGCAGTGTCACCTCGGGCCTGTCCCCTGGTACGCATCCATTTGTTGCTTTGTGAGGTGTCCCTGTGTCTTGTCTTGTCTCACCTCGGTTGCTGCTTGCACCGGGGCTCTGTGAGGGCAGGGCTGGGTGTTCATTCCAGGACCAACCTCCCCCGTCCTCTGCTCCTGCTGTGCTAGGCGTGACAGGGACCCTGGACATGGCATGGGAGGCTCCTGGCCTCACCACTACGCCTCCTCTGCCGGCCTAACCCTCAGCTTTTGTCTGTTGTCCCCTTAGATGTGACAAGCCGAGGCGGTGAGCCAGGCCGGAGGAAGGAGCCTCCCTCGGGGTTTTGGGAAGCAGACCTCTCGCCAGGGAAGATGGATGCAGAACCACCGAGACTCACCACGCTGCCGCCACACACCATCACTTCGACAGAACAGTCCTTAATCCAGAAACCTGAAATGAAGGAGGAGGAGACTGCGCAGAGCACTTTGGGTCCGGAGGGCGAGGCTCCGGCAGAAGCATTCCCAGGCGGGTGACCACGCATGGTCCCTCTTGGAATTGGATTCGTCATTTTTATTTTTCTTGCTGCTAAATCGCCGAGCCCGGAAGATTAGAGAGTTTTATTTCTGGGATTCCTGTAGACACACCCACCCACATACATACATTTATATATATATATATTATATATATAAAAATAAATATATATATTTTATATATATAAAATATATATATTCTTTTTTTAAATTAACTTTGCTAATGTTATTGGTGTCTTCACTGGATGTATTTGACTGCTGTGGACTTGAGCTGGGAGGAGAATGTCCCTCCCAGAACGTGACAGGGAAGAGGATGGGGCGAGAGACCCTGGCAAGACCGCTTTGTCCCTTCTAGGGAGGCCAGGGTCCTCTCCCCTGCCCGGGAACGTGCAAAGCCAGGGCACGGGGGGCAAATCTGGCTCGCTTCCAGGAACACCGACAAACCCAGCCCTGGCTTCCCCGAGCCTCCCCCTGAGTCACACGGACAGAGACAGATGACAGGTGCGGGGATGAGGACGCAGGCTCGGACGGGAGTCGGAAGCCTCGGGACATGGAGGGCTTGCGGACCCCTGCCACGTGCTACCTGGAAGAGTTGGAACCTGGCAGCCTTCGCCTGAGCTCACCTGCTTCCCGGTCACCCAGGAGGCCTTGAACGGGTGTCCTTGTGAAGGAGAGGGACAGTGGTAGATGACGCGCCGGGTGACGGCTCTCCCGGGGGCTCCTCATCCTCTCGCTACCCTCCTCCCCTCATGCAGCCCAGGAGGACGCTGAGTCCTCAGACCATTGAAACCACTAGTTCTGTCCCCCAGGAGACCTGGCTGTGTGTGAGTGGTTGTCCTTTCTGTCCCCTCCCCTTTCCTCCCCTCCCCTCCCCGAGGTACAGAGAGAAGGGCAGAATCCACGTGCCCACCACGGAGACAGAGAAAAGAGAAAGTGTTTTATAGACGGTACTTATTTAATATCTCTTTTTAATTAGAAATTAAAACAGTTAATTTAATTAAAGAGTAGGGTTTTTTTTTTCAGTATTCTTGGTTAATATTTAATTTCAACTATTTATGAGATGTATCTGCCCCTCTTTCTCGCTCTCTTATTTGTACTGGTTTTTGTGTATAAAATCCGTATTTCCAATCTCTCCCTGCTTGGCGACAGTCACTGGCTTGTCCCAAACAGATATTTAATTTGCTAACACTCAGCTCTGCCTTCCCCATTCCCCTGGCTCCCCACCACACATTCCTTTGAAATAAGGTTTCAATAGACATCTACATACTATATATATATTTGGCAACTTGTGTTTGTGTGTATATATATATATATACATATATATATATGTTTATGTATATATGTGATTCTGATAAAATAGACATTGCTATTCTGTTTTTTATATGTAAAAAAAAAGAAAAAATAGAGAATTCTACATACTAAATCTCTCTCCTTTTTTAATTTTAATATTTGTTATCATTTATTTATTGGTGCTACTGTTTATCCGTAATAATTGTGGGGGAAAAAGATATTAACATCACGTCTTTTGTCTCTAGTGCAGTTTTTTCGGGATATTCCGTAGTACATATTTATTTTTAAACAACAACAAAGAAATACAGCTATATCTTAAAAAAAAAAGCATTTTGTATTAAAGAATTTAATTCTGATCTCAAAGCTCCTCTTGGTCTCCTTCTGCAGACTTCCTCTGCCCCTCTCTCCTCCCTTGGGGACTTGGTGTTGTCTGAGGTCTGGGAAGAGGTCCTAGTTTGTGGGATATCGGTTGACCCACCTCCTGGTGCTGGGGGCTTGAGTCCTTCCATTCTGGCCCTGCTGGTTCTGGGGGATCCCATCTCCCCAGGCCTTGATATGGAAAGCAGGTTGTTCTGGGAATGGATGGAGGGGGACAATGGTCCTTAGAGGCCAAGAGCTCTTGCAGGGGGTCAGACTGGTTGAGGAAGGAACCAGCCATGTCCCCATAGACTGGAGGGCTGTGTTCAGCTGCATAGTCATCTTGCGGCAGGCAGCTGGGTGTGGGAAGTGGGTGCTACTGGGGGACTATGACTCCAGGGTTAATTTAGTTTTGCAGGATGTGTGTTGGGTTCCTTGGGTGGCAGAAAGAGGCCCATAGTTCTGGTCACTGGTGATGGGCCCCTGCCCACCCCTCTTTGCTGCACGAAGCCATTTATCCTGTGCTGGTCCCTGGGAGGTGGCATCTGTTTGTGTCCTCGGCATAGATGATCAATGCTTCCACATCCTCCCCAGCTGGCCTTCATTTATTCTTGCAGAGCATAGAAGGGTTTGGATAAATACTGGGCTGGTGGTAACTTGGCTGTTGCAGACTTGTGGGGAGATGTCCTAGGGGTGCCATGGTGCTGTGGGTGATGGGGCAGATCTCCAGTCATGTAGTAAGGGCAGGTCCTGCTCTTAAATGGAGCTCCCTCTGGGAAGCACTTCTCTGCCACTCACTCCCATCGTGCCAGCCCCATGCCACAGACCCTGAATCCACATGCTGCCCCAGGGAGCGTGTCTTACTTACCTTCTTGCCGCCGGGACACAATACTAGACACCAGCTTAAAAGAGGAAAGGTTTATTTTGACTCACAGTTTGTAGAGGTTTCAGTCCATGGACGGCTGGCTCTGAGGCAGGGCAGCATAGCAGAGAGGCCTGGCAAAGGAGAAACAGCCCCTGGCATGGCAGCAGGAAGCAGAAAGAGATCAAGGAAGGAGGAGGGAGGTAGATCCTGCCAGGCCACCCTCCCAGTGGCTCACCTCCTCTAACCAGGCTTCACCTCCCAATACCACATTTAACTATAAACTCATAGTGGACAAATCCACTAATGATTATCACATCCCTGTGATCTGGTCAAATCCCAAGCCCCACCTAGGGGCACATGAGGCTTTAGGGAGACATCGAGATAGAAACCATAACATACAACCTTCTAGCCCCTTCCAGGGCAGTGGTGGCGAATAGAAATATAGTGTGGACCACAAATATAATTTATTTGCTTGTGTGTCTTTTTGCGGTGCTGGGGATGGAACTCAGGGCCTCACACATGCTAAGGACATGCTCTACCACTGAGCCACACCCCCAGCCCATGTGTGCATCATTTAAAATCTCCTTAGGAGCCCAACTCAGACAAATGCTAATAATATATTTTATTTAATCCCAAAATAACTAAAACATTTTAACATTTAATCAATAAGAAAATGATTAAGGAGACATTGTACTTTTTGTTAGCACTCCATTTTCAAATGTGGTGTGAATTTTTTTCTTATAATGTCTCCCAGATAGTTGTAGCTGCATTTTGAGATCTTGATGTGTACCCGTGGCTGGTGGTGGCCACTTTGGACTGTGTAGCTCACAAATGAACTACACCTTTTGTCTCCTTCCCCTACTAGACAGTGAGGACCCTGAGCAGAGATTCACGTTTGTTTGGCTCACTGTGTCTGCAGCTCCAAGAACAATCTGGAGTATATAGTACATGTTAAATAAACATTTGTTGGATGGCTAATGTCAAAACTGCAGCCTGGAGCTGAGATGGTACAGGGTTTCTTTGATGTCAGGAGTGGTTGGTGGCTGGTGTACTGGACAGATGGGAACTTGAGCAAGGCCCCGCTAGAAGTCAATGCAGAGTTGACTGGTGTGGTTGGGGAGCAAAAGGGTCTTTTTGCCAAGTGCCAGGAGATGGGGCTGGAGATGGGGTTTAATATTTATTATTGCTCTGTGGATGAGAAGTGGGAGTCCCAGGGAGGGTGAATAACTGGCCCGAAGTGACGCAAAAGGAGTACATGGCCCAGCTGGAATTTAAACCAACTTTCCCGACTCCAATTCTAGTGCTCTTTCCATGCCGACGCCACGGCTGCCCCAGGCTAGGGCAGGACATTAACAAATAAGAATGAGTTGTCTAGACTGAGACAAACAGGCAGAAGAAAGTGGGACAGGGGGAGGATGCCCAAGCCCAGGGCTGAAATCCAGCTTCCCCGTGCTGGGTAAGGCAAGGCAGGGCAGGCTAAGTCTGCAAGAGATTGAGACATGCAACCTCTGAGGATAGTCTTGAAATAGACCACAGAGAGAAGGAGGAGATGAAAATGTCGCACCCTAGCTGTATTAGATTCATGCAGGGCCCCTGCCCCCAGACCTTCCTGAGGGTCTTTCAAAGCCTAGAGAAGCCCCCATCCAGGCTCCTGGCCCACCCTGTTGTCACCCCTGCTCTCCCTGAGACCCTTTCTTTTTGTCCCAAGGACCTGCCTCCCTGGTCACAGCCCTCCAAGGCCTGCAGAGTCCTACAGAATTTGGTCACTCTGGGTCCATTGTGCAGGTTAGCACCATTGTGGTGGCCTGTGTGCCAATCTGGCTGTCAGCAATTCTTTCTGTCCCTGGTCCATGTGCCACTCCTCCCAGTGCAAAGGGGAGCCTGGCTTCCTCCTCTGAACCTGGGCTAGATGTAGGACTTGCTTTGATGAAGAAGGTGACAGAAGAGAGACTCTGAGACCCTCATACCTTAAGAAGCATTGTAGCTTCTATTTTTGCCCTCTTGATGCCATGCTATAAGGAAGTTCAACTATCTTGCGAGAGAGAGAGAGAGAGAGAGAGAGAGGAGACAGAGAGAGAGAGAGAGGGGAGAGAGAGAGAGAGAGAGGGGAGAGAGAGAGAGAGAGAGAGAGAGAGAGAGAGAGAGAGAGAGAGAGAGAGAGATCCAGACAGGCAGGTAGGCAGACAGACAGACAGACTCAGTCAACCCCCAGCTGTTTCATTCACTCCAAGCTGAGGCCCTGGACATGTGATGGATGTCACTGGATTACCTGGTCCCCCGTGAGTCACTCAAACCAACGATAGATAAGGTAGAGAGAAATCCCCTCTGCCTAGATTTACAGGGCTGTGTGCAAAGGCTGCTGTGGTTAAAGCTCTGAAATTCGACATGTTTGTTAGGCAGCAGGAATAGGCAGCAGTAATAAATAGCTAAGCCATCCAATTAAGCAGCCACCTCTTGGGGACTTTTTTGCTCTCGCCCATAGGCTTTGCAGCTGTGCATGACTGTGGTGGGAGGTTCCAGGCTGGCAGGTTGTGCTCCTAAGAGGATCAGAGAGCAGGGATGTGCCTGGAGGCTCTGGTGGGAAGACAGTGGGGCCAGGCAGGACAGAGCACTGTACAACCTCTCAAGTGAGCAAAGTGTTCTGTGCGTGACTTTCCAAGAGTGAGTGGGTCTCACCTACGGCATGAAGGGGAGAGGGCGGAGGACAGGAGAATGGCCAGGAAGAGCGGCCTGAGGGATTCACAAGGCAAGGCTGTGGGATCCCTTTACTCCCCGTTCCTTCCCATCACCCCACGCTTGCTGGAGCCGTCACGAGTGCTGTGCCTTGGTGTAGGATGATCCCTCACATACAAGGTGGCTTTGGCATCTGCCGCCTAGAGCTGGAAGACAGATGCGCTGACCATTGCGAGGCCTGCCAGGTGACTCCCGAGATCATTCAGCTGCACTCAGGATGTCATCCTCAAGGATGCAGGGACAGAGGAGGGCAGGGAAGGAAACGGCAGATGCGAGGCCCTGGGCAGGGCTCAGTGGAGTGTGCAGGGATGGGAGGGGATAGGAGGGTGACTCTGGATGAGGACAATGTCAGGGATGAAACAGTGACCTCCAGGAATGGCCCCTGCTGGAGGTGTGGGTGGGAGCAAGGCTGGGCCTTGTCTCCTGGGCATGGATGACAAAACAATTGTCAAAGCCTCCAGAGTTTGTTGCTCTGTGAGGGGCATGTAAGCTCTGCCCTTGGGGAGCCCCCAACCCTCAGAGAGCTTTTAGTCTGAGGAGAAAGGACTCTTCGATGCCCATGAAGATGGGATCCAGCTCCGGGAGGCAGGCCCTTGTGTCACTTGGCTGCAGTTCTAGGCCTCCCGCATCTGTCATGAGCCATGCATGGCTCCCTAGCCTGGCCTAGTGTTTCTCCATAATTCCCCTGCTGTCTGTCACTCTGGCTCCAAGTGGGGCAGATGCCAACATGTGCCCTTCTCCTGGGGCTCCTCCTGTCCCCTCTGAGGTCTGAGAACCCTAATTGACAGCTCCTTAGACTTTCTCGGGGAAGACTGTGCCTCCCTGCCCAACCCGTTTGCAGCCAGTCCAGCCATCCTGGGATGTGAAGTCCTCTGGGAGGTGGGGCAGTGGCCCATGAAGCCTACAGGGACCTCTCCTCAGATACCCTGCCAGGGCTACCGAACAGTCCAATTCAGGCCACTGTATATCCTGCTGAGACTTCTAATGGGTCCAGTTTAGAATCTTGGGTCTGCCCCTGGATCAGCTTCTACCTGGATCTCAACTTTGTAGTCTCTAAAATGGGTACAGTAATGTCTGTATGCTCATGCTTGGGGGAGAAGTGGGTCAACCTGGAAAGCAGCTGGCCCTGTGCATTTGGGGAAAGAATTTACAAGTGACCAGAACTGGAACATGAGGCTGATCTCCTTTTCCTGCCTCTCAAACCAATGGGGCTGTCCAGTCTGGTGAGGGAGGCTCATGACATGTAGTCTGATGCAGAAGGCCCATGTCCCCATGGTACACACAGCTGGGCTCTGGGCAGGGCTGCGGGACAGCTCACCTTTGAGGGGTCCAAGATGAGAACCTGGCTATTTGAGGGTCTTTGGGGGCATTTTTGTGGTCCAGGGAGCGGGTAGGGCCTGTGGGACTGAGGTTGTGTCGGGGAGAGTTTCCTGAAACTTTGGGTGCAGGGTAGGGACTCAGGGATGGGTCTGCTCCACCTCCTGCTGCTGTCCCCACTGTCGTTTCTTGTCCAGCTGGGCAGTAGGGCCTGAGACCCCGAGGCTTGGCTGGTGGGAAGCCTGCCCCACATCGGCCCCCCAGGCATCCTCCCCCCGTCAGGATACCTGAGTTGGACCTTATTCCACGTGAGCACATGGCTGCCAGCACCCCAGTGTGACAGGGGTCATCGTGCCCAGTCACAGGGCGGCTGCTGAGTTGGGTAAGGGCTCTGGGAGCCTGCCGGGCTGAGGCCCAGTGGGGAAGCAGCTTCCTGGCGAGCCCCCATGAGGTTGGGGGGGAGGGAGCTGAGCTGGCTGAGGTCCCGTGACCCCAAGCTGCCCCCTGGGAGCTCTGACAGCTCGCTATAAACACCTCATGGATATTAATAGCCCTCTATCTGGCAATGCAGCACCCATAACATCGGTGAGTCACTTCTGACTGCCTAGGTTCAAATCCCGGTTGCTGCTTCTGGTCCCCGGCTCCAAACACAACCCCAACCTGGCAGCTTCTAAACTGTATCGTAGGACACAGTTACCTTCTTGAATCTCAGCCAACATCTACAACACAGGCACCTGGTTTCTATTTCCAGGGCTCTTTGTGCGAAAGGGTCACGCCATCTTTTTCCTCTGCTTTTGACATCAACAGTTCCTGGCTCTGTGGCCGGGAGCCTCATGATCTTGATCTGTAATTCGGCCATGGTATAACCCACCTTTCAAGTGTGATATGGTAAAATCAGATAATGAACAGAAAGCGATGCCACTTCAGAGGGGCTTGATAGGGTTAGGGGTGTAGCTCAGTGACAGCACTTGCCAAGCATGTGTGAGACCCTGGACTGGATCACTGACTCTACAAAAAAGGTGTGTATGTTGGGGTGGGTGGCGCTCAACAAATGTAGCATTTGTTGAATGACCGAATGAGTGCATGAGCGAAAATGGAGATCTTGGCTTCCTTGCTGTGAGGTTCACAGGGCAGGACCAGGTTCTTTGTCCTCTTTGTGCTCCTTGGGGTGTGGGGGCTACTCTGTGCTTATTCTGTGACTCAGCATTCTAGAAGTTTTTGTCCCTCCAAATGCAAGAGAAGAAATGGGAGTGACTTCTCTTCTCAGTGAGGTACATGCAGGGCCTTGGAGCCCATCATCTGAGTCCTACGTAGCCTCCTCCCCACCAGTGTGGTCCGGCCTTGTCTGTCTCCCCAGGGCCTGACCCCCTGTCAGCCCTGCCCCACTTATCCCTTCCCCATTCATCCTGGTGGTGGTGGGGGGGCGGGGAGCCTGCCCCTTCCTCGGAGGTGGATGGATTCTCAGGGTCCGGATGCCCCTTGCTGCCTTCCATTGAGTTTCCCAGTGTAGACACTGCACACAGCCAGCTGTGACTGCCATCACTGTGCCCTGGGGAGCCCAGGGGAGCCCATGGCCAGTGAGCACTGCCCCCTTTCCCTATGGCCCTGTGAAGCTCCCCCATGCCTCTTTCTGTGGCAGCCACAACCTCACAGTGGAAACACATCCTCAGGAGCTGAGACCCCCTGGCCTGTGTCCCTGGGCAGCTGTGACCTCAGGCTCTTCTCTGGACACAGTGTCTCCATCTGTGCAGTGGCAGCCTCTCTGGCTGCTGACTCCGGCAGAGACAGCTGCACTGTGCTCCGTGGTCCTTTCTGGGCCATGAGGCCAGCAGCGTGCACCCAGCACCACGCATCCTTGAATAAGAGAGGGAATTGGGTGCCCCCAACAGAGTAACTGCTCTCTGAGGTCCCCCTGAATGCAGTTTTTCTGCCTCTGCTAAGCCCTTGGGGGAGGGAGACACTCCTGGCCTCAAAGCCCGGTGGTGCCCACAGCAATCACGCTGGATTGGGAAACCAATGCTCAGGCCGAGTGGGGAAACAGGCCCCTGCCTGCTTCCACTCTGCCCTCCACCCTGGGTGGGGGTGGGGCCTTAACCCCTGCTGGGGAGGGGAGGCCCTCACATGACCCTGTCCTTGGGGAGTCCTCTGGCTGCATATCTCGTTGGTCTCCTCCTGGTATGGTGGCTTCAGGGGGGCCCAGTTTGGAGTCATGCTATCCATCCCTGCATGGCCCTGCTAAGGCCAGTGGTGGAGAATCACCACAGGGTCCAGGACGTAGGCTCCTTGCGGCACTGCTGAGCCTGGGTCTCTGTGGACTGATCAATGTAGACAGTGTGTGAAAGCTTCACCTCAGATTAGAGCTAGAAAAGATGCTGGAGACCCGTGGGTCCCAGGTCAGAGAAGGAAACTGAGGCCCAGAGAGGGCTGGAAGAGGGCTGGGATGTTGTGTGGGTCCTGTGTTGTCTACAGAGCCCATCGGTGCCCTGAGTTTGGAGAGTTGGGGTGTAGGGTCCCTGGCACCCACGGGGGCGGCATGTATTCACTCGCATGCATGCTCAGAGTGCCAGCAGTGGGGGCCCTTGGTGCGGCGTGTGATTTGGAGCATCCCCTGGGAGATGTCTGGCTCTCCCTGCTCCTCAGTGCGGGGCAGAGGGCAGAGGGACAGGCCTGTCCCCGGGACACCAGACCAGCCTTTCCCTGTGCAGGGCTGAGTACACATGCCCATTCCTCATGGACCAAGGGCAGAGGGCGGTGAGTCACAGGTGACTCAGGTGCTGGAGGCCATACTACACATGGCACGTGATGGCCAAAGGGAGCCGGTTCTGTTCCTGGACAGAGGTGACCCAGGAGGCCAACTTGGAGCCTTCCTGCTGTGCACAAAAGGGCCTCTGGGCCTGGGGCTGGACTTGCCGGGTTTGACCCATCCTCACTGTCCTGAGAGAATGAATCGCCCCCGTCTGTGGCTGCCCTGCCTTGGTCCATAAGGCAGCACCGGCCGTGGGTAGCCCTGTTCCCGTCCCCAAGCAGGTCTGTGGGCCCTCACCCTGCTGCTGACCCCAGACTGGACTGAAAGGGATGTGGGCAGCAGTGTCCTGGGTTTAGGCCTCACTCTGGGACCTGGAGCAGCCCTGTGACCTCGCAGGGCCTCAGGCATCCTTAGCACCATGGGTTCCCCTCTGGCTCCTCCTTTTCAGGGTTCCCAACACACCCCTTCTTCCCCTTTGTCCTGGGTGGGGGTGGGGAGGGCTTGGCTGAGGATAGCAGGGCCCGCCCCAGGGTCCTAGCCACCTGCTTGTCGCCTGATTACAGGGTGAGCCCAGGCAGACACTGTAATCTGCCGCCTGCCTCCTGCTGCAGCGCCCGAAGAGCTCTGGGTAGCCAGGGCCCTTGCTCAGCTTTCATTTCTGAGAGAACAGGTGAGGAGAAGGCAGGGAATGGGGTGAGGGAGACCCCGCTAGCTTCACCCTGGCTGGTGGGTGAGGAGGCTGTCCAAGCCGCCCCTCAGCCCCCAGCTCAGGTGACCTCCCGACCTCAGCCCCTAAGGCAGCCCCTCCCACCTCATCACTTCTCACTCCCTTTCCCTGGGAGGGGAGGGTGCGAGTCCATTTGGGTCCCCGAAGACAAAGTCCTTACAGTTGCCTTCCGGTCTGACCAGATCCCTTTCCCGGAACAGCAAGCGCGTGCTTCGCACAGCCTCTCCCCTTGACCTGAAGTATTCCATGCCAATACCTGCCGGGCCAACTCTTTGCTGCTGAAGTCTGCTCACACGTCACCTTCTCAGCGAAGCCTCGCCCAAGTATCCTGCTGGAAAGGGCAACATCTTGCCCTTGTATTCCATCCTGTGCATTCTGCACGATTTCACCTCTTTTTCTAAACACATCACTTTCTTGCGTCCCCACATTGCCACGTGCATTTATTACATGCATCGTCTCCCTGTGCTGCTGGAATGTCGGTTCTGCAGGGCAGATGTCCGACCTGTTCCCTGAGGTACTGCAACTCCCGGACCAGCACCCAGCACATGATGAATGCTCGGTGTGCTGCAGGATTTGGGATGCCTGCTACTGTGGCCAGAGATCTTCTCTCTCTTTCCTGTCCCCTATGTGTGTCACCTCCCAGGTCACAACTGACTTACTTGATGTGAGAGTCCCAGGAGAGCCGCTCTGTCCATGGTGGGCACAGAGCCAGTGAAGATGGTGGCTTTTCCCCCATTCAGGTCCCTAAAAGCAGGAGTCTGGCATGTCCTGCTCTGTGCCGGTGCTGAGATGCTGGGTGGAGGGTTAGGGCCACCTTCTACCTGAAGCACTCCTGGGAGCACCTGCTGCAGGTCCAGGGCCCTGATGTTCTTAGAATTGTGGGCTGACCACATGGCTTTGCTTTCAATGCCAGCTGGGGCTTTTTCTTCCTCAATAAAAAGGGATTTATAAAAAAGAACCACACCAAAAATTCCACAACCACTGTTCACATAGCTCAAAGTGGGAGGACAGAGAGCAGAGCTTAGAGAACTACAGCTGGTGACAGGCAGCTGGCGGCCCTCTGTCCTGGCCACACTGCCCTGTTCTGGCCTGGGGGAGGCTTGGCCAGCTGCTACAGGCACAGCGTGAAAGCCCCAGAGGAAAGCACTTAGGAAATTTGTGCTTACAGTTGATAGACTTCTGCACATTTTGGCCATTTTTAGTCCCTGGCTCCCCCACTCATGGTCAAGGCCTCCTTTGAATTCTTTAAGTGGTTTTATCTCTTGTTGTCAAATGAATATGGCGATTTATAGTCTAGATTTATAGTCTATTTGGATAGAATAGGTTTTGGGAGCAAAGGATTTTGGGCTTTTCTCCTGATGGAGAAATCACAAGGCTTGGTTTCTTTTGCAAATCTGGACCCATAAATGGTATCACCATGCCCTCCGTAACTTGAGGTCAAAGCCTGGCATTTGTCTTAGATTCCTCTCACGCGTGTCTCTTGCATGCAAAGCCACCAGTCATCCCTGAGGTTGTCCAGCTTCACAACCATTGCCATCCTTTGTGCCCCTCTTCTCACCACTGGTCCTGGGTGCTATAGGGTTCCTGCCCCTCTCTGGGCTCTCTGATTCTTGTTCTTGCCAGTAGCTGGGACAAACTGCCATGCCAACACACTTCTATGGCTTCCTTTCCATGAAGTGGCCCCCATCTCCTGCCTCCACGCCCAGCCAGCTCTGCCCATTGTCACTTCAGCTTCCCCGAGGGCTCGTGGTGATCTCCCCTTTCCTTCACTCAGACAACTCAGGACTCTGCAGGGCCTTTGCTCTGGCTGTTGTCTCCTTCTGGAACCTCGTGCCTCTGTGCTTTTGCAAGGATGCCCCTGCTTTACCTTCAGGACTCAGTTCGAATGTCACCTCCTCCAGAGGTTTCCTGAACACCTTCCTCCCTTAGGGAAAGTGCCACCACCCAGTTGATCACAGGCTGCCCTTTTGATTTGCTCTACTTTTTTTTCTGTCTAGCTGAATTTATTTATTTGTTAAGAGTCTCTTGAAGATTTCAGGCAAGCTGGGTGATTTTCTTGACTGTTTGCTCTGTACCTGATGCTGAGGGTTCCCTGAATATTTGTCAAATGAATGAATAAATGAATGAATGAATGAATGAATGGCCCGACTCTGCCTTTGCTGAACTTGTAGAGATTTTGCAACATCTCTTTCACAATCAGGAGCTCAGCGACCCTGTTCACGCTTTCATTCCAAGGATTTTCGACACACGTGACCAATCCAGTTCCAGCCTGGTCACTCTCAGCGGCCCCTCCCCTCCCAGCAGGGCCCCAGTACACAGCAGGTGCTCAGCACAGTTGTAGGGGACCAGGTGGGTTGGCGCATCTTAGCTCGTGTCCTGTTGTCTAGGAGACTTCAAGCAAACCGGCCCACTGGGCTGCTTACAATCTCCTCTGTAAAGATGAAGAGGCTTGGACAGATGGGCTCCAGGACTCCGTAGACTTTCAAAGACCAGAATGGAGCTCACCAGTTCAGGAGAAAGCTGTGGGTGGGGAGAGGATGCTGGGAAGGGGAGCGTGTTGAGCAGGTAGAGTGGGGGTCACACAGGCCCTGGAGGTTGGGCTATGGGGACTCGGGGTGAGGTCTGCTTGTTGACACTGCCACTTTGTTCCTTGTCATTTGCTACTCCCTTGGGCTTGTGACATTGGGGAACATGGCTTTAAGATGTGACAGCCTTTTTCTGCTCAGTCACAGAGCAATTCTCCCCCCCCACCCCCGCCCAGTTTATAGCCTGTTCAGCCTGCGGGTGCCCAAGTGAATTTTGGTGGTGGGGAGAGAGGTCCTTAGCTTTTCTCAGATTCACCAAGGGACATGGCTCTCCACCTCTGAGTTTTGGAACCAATATTCAGGAGGCCAGGCTGAGCTAAGAATAACAGCGGGGAGGAGAAGGAAGATGAGGAGATCGAGTACCTCACCCCAACTCTGTTCATGTCTTTTCTGGATCTTCATTTCCTTAATAAATTAGGAGCTTAAATGATCTTTAGTAACCTAGCATTGAGAATAATGCTTAATTTTATTTCATGTACATTATCTTTATTTATTTACTTTTATTAGTGCGTGTTTATGATGGATAATGATGATTTTCATTGTGGGAAGCTGGTGCACATAGCATCTCCTCGCTCCATCTCTTGGTACTCTTCCCATTTGCAAAAAGATCTATCTCCCTGGGTCCTTTTATCTATCTTTTCTTTTGCTCTTTATTTCAGCTTCAGGTTTCTTATATAAGAGAAACCATGTGCTATTGAAGCTTGTGTGTCTGATTTATTTCACTGCTCATTATGGTCTCAAGGTGAATTCATTTTCCTACAAATGACTCAAGTTTATCCTTTCTTATGGGAGAGTGGTACTCCACGGTGTGTAAATACCACACTTCCTCTACCTGTTCATCTGTTGATGGACATGCAAGACTGCTTCCAAAACTAGAGATTCCATTCAACCCAATTATTCCCCCACTAGGCATTTTCCCGAAACAGTTAAAGACATCTCCTTTTTGAAGCCCTGCGAAAACATCTCTGGTGTGCACCTCTGTGGTCCACATGGCAAGGCAGAGGTGTGGTGGCTCTGAGTGGCAGAGAGAGCCAGGACCTTGGCTGCTGACTGAGAGCCCTTGGGGCTTCTTGTGCCAGAGGGTGGTGGCCCAGCCAGGTTTTGCTTTTCTCCCAGACACTCGAGGATGAGCATCTTCCAGACGGGTGAGTGACTCTGGAGGAGACAGGGGTGGTGGCAAGGCCACGCTGGGGAATGCTGCGCTTTCTTCAGCCTGGCCAGGGCTTCTGTGCACAGGGCCCCCGGGCTGCGGGATGGGAAGGGGAGGCACCCCTTGCCCCATGGGTAGTTGGTATTTGCTGCATTTTCCACAGCTGGAAGACAGGTGTGAACCCCTGGTCGGACTTTGGTCTCTGCTGCCGGCCTCCGACTGGGGAGACTTTTTGGAATGTGCCCCTTGCCTTCCAGGGCTACCTTTGCCCCTCACCTGCTGTTTACCCTCCTCTTCCTCCCCCACTTCCCTCTTGGCAGACTGAGCCAGTGCCAGGAAATTGTTGGTCAAAGGTGAGGTCACCAAGAACCTGGAAAAACAACAGGTCACCAATAGCCGTGTTTATCTGCCGTGTTCCTGCAGCTTTACCAAGGTCCCTCCTGCCCCCTCTTCATCTGTAGCTCCTGTTCCCTAGGAGCACAGACCCACCAGGTCTTCAAGATGAACCTCTGGGGATGCTCCTTGCTCTTCCAGTTTCTGGCATGCAGGCTCCATGTCTATCAGGCCTCCTCTCTGACTGTGTTGGCACCGAGTTTAGGTTCTGACCATCCAGCAATGCTGCCAGCCATCAAGGGAAGAGTAGTTCATTTACCACTGTGTTCTCTTGTTCTTGGGACGGATGCATGAACGTATGCATGGATAGGTCTATAATTCAGAGCTCACCTCCTCTAGGAAGCCTGCTGGGATTATCCCCACCCTTTCCCCCAATCCTTCTAGTCCTACCTTTGTCCATCCTGTCCTGATTTGTCCTTACATTGCTCTCAGGTGACTTCAGATGGCTGGGAGCAGTCAACCACCACCCAGGGCAGAGGCTGTGACTTCTAATTCTCCCACGTGGTCGTCTGACATGGTCCCCAGTGCCCTGCACACAGCAGCTGCTAAACGGATGCTCCAGACTCAGTGACCTGTGGGATCTGGCCTAAGGCAGGCCTGAGCTTGCCCATGCCTTAGTGGAAGAGCGAGGGTCATTGTGGCCAAGCCCATTCACCCAGCCTCAACCTGGACTACCTGTGCGTGTTCATTGATTCACTCAAACAACACTGGCCATGTGCCTTTATTGTGCCAGGCGCAGTGCAGTCTCTGGTTCTGGGTTGGAGGTGGTGCAGTCCCTGGTCAGGCCATCATACAGTGGGAGGTGGGGATCGAGTACTGACTAGAGCAGCTCCTGGGCCCTGGAGCCAAAGATAGGGCAGAGAAAGTATCCCTGATGTGGTGTGGCAGCATCTAAGCTCCTTTCAAGATCCCTGCTCAGTCATAGGTGTAGGGAGGATATTTGAGCCGGGAGTGGTGGCAAACTCCTGTGATCCCAGCATTCTGGGAGGCTGAGGCAGGAGGATCATAAATTCCAGCCCAGCATGGGCAAATTTAGTGACTTGGCAAGACCCTGTCTCAGGACAAAAAGGACTGGGGACTTTGCTCAGTGTGAAGGTCTTGGATTCATGTGCCTCTGGCTTACCTGGGGTCCTGGCTACTGGGCACAGGGACAGGGTGGTCCTCTCAGTGTCGTCATCCCTGCTCTGTCACCTATAACCAAGGGCAGCAGAGTCACATGCATGAGCTGGCCTGAGGCGCCCATGGCCTGCAAGCAGCTATCCTAGGCTCAGGAAGGCGTCAGTCGCCAGGCAGCCCCGGGGCCCTGGGTCCTGATTCCTGGCCTGCGCTGTCTCCACAGACCCCTCCCCCCAGCCTGTGCCCGGCTACCACCTTCTTCCTGAGTCAGCACCTTCCGTCCTGGCTGGTTACTGGGCACAGCTGGCGTGGTCCTTACCGGATACCCTTCTCACACGGTGGCAGATGGGCGTGGGAAACACAGCCTAGACGGTGACACTTATTGGAGCGAGGCAGGGTAGGGGCAGAGCCTAACCACTGGCAGAGGAGGCCTTGTTGGGGGAGGGGGCTTGGAGCCTGCGTGCCCAGCGTATGCCGGCTCTGACCTGGCAGGCTGAGCAGGGAAGGCAGGGCTCTGGGGAGGGGTGGGGCCTCCTGGCCAAAGGGGAGCTCCCTTCTAGCTCCTAGGCCTGTTTGCCCACCAGCCAGCCCTGGGGCACAAAGTACAGTGGGGTGATTTTGTCATCTCTTCCCAGGGCAGCCTTAAAAGGCCAGCGCCTCTCCTGGGTTAATGATTACCTGGTGGCTCAGCAAGAGGCCCAGAAGTCTGCCTGTGAGGATGGAAAGGTGGATGGTTGCGAGGCGGTGACAGAGGGGAACCCTGGCTGGATGTTCTTCCTCTGAATGCACCCTCCTTGCAGGCACCATCTCCAAAAGGCTCCCCTGAGTGGCCATGGGCGTGGAGGACCTGCACCTTCAATTGAACCCAGCTGGGGGGCCCGTGAGCCCGAGGGAGGGTAAAGTCTAGCTTCCCTAGGTGCTGCCCCAGCAGACTGGACCTCTACCTGTGTTCAGGGAGGAAAAACCATAGCAGACTCAGGGTCCGACCATAGCGGGAGCTGTCCCAGTCACACAGGGCTGGGGTACATCTGGGGAGCGCAGGAAGTCAGGCTTGATTAGTGTAGGGACAACTTGCTGCTCCCATACATACATCCATCAGGCTCCAGAGGCACCCCAACACCTTCTGTTCTAACCTCGTCTTCCTTCACTGTCCCCACCAGCCTTGGACAGCAGGGTGACAAGTACTAAGAAGGACAGCAAGAGCCTTCTCCGCGTGCTCCATGAGAAGGGTACAAATATCACTTCGTTTTTGCCAGGGTAGGAAGGAAACTCCGAGAACTTCTGTAATTGCCTGGGGTTAGGATGGAGGGAAAGGGGACTCAAACCTGTTCCGGGTTATATCAAAGTCATGTGTTCACCTGTCTGACTGTCCACGCCCCCTCCTTTCCCTCCAGTGAGAGTCTAGCACCTGAGCTCTGCTGGGCTGGAATTGGCCCCTGCCTTGAGTTCTGTCTTTGCACAGCAACGGCCTCCCTGTAGCCCCAGGACTTCCTGTACAGGGCAGGGGCCCTGCAGGCCTGGAGCGGGCAGAGGAATGGACAAGATGAGACTCGTGGTGAAGCAGCTGTGGGAAGAGCATTCCTCCCCTCCGGAAGGATGCAGTTTGGGCTGGATGGATAGCTTGGTTTGGTTTCAGGGTTTTAGATCTAAAGGCTCCCAGATTCCTGACTGTGGCCTTTTACAGGTTGCACAATGCCACATGCAAATCGCCTCTCCTCCTCCCGTATTGGAAGCAGCACTCGGGTTCTTCTGGGCTTGGCAGAGCAGGATTTATTGCTCCTACTAGACAGATGAGGAGACTGAGCCCTCGGGCGGGGAGGAGACACCTCCCCTGCCAGCCTCCGTGGCCGAGGTCAGCTCTGTCCTCACATCCCCTGGTCTCCCTTTGTGTGGCCTTCTTTCTCCCTTGCCTCTGTTCTGTGGCCTCCTTGAGGAACTTTCTCCTCCCAGCCTGACTGGCTTTTGGGTTACACTTTGCTCTCTTGCTTTTTAAAATTCTCTTTTCTTGTGGTAAAATACACAGAATGAAATTTGCCGACATAACCAACGTTGGGCGAATAGTTTCAGTGACATTAAGCACATTTGTGTTGTGCAACCAACACACCATCCATCTCCCAAACCCAGCATCTTGCAAAACCAAAACTCAGCGCCCGTTAAACTCAAACTCCCTCACCCTCCCCCAGCCTCTGGCAGCGCCGCTTTGTCTATGATTTTGATGAATCTCCCCCACATCTGGAGAATCATACAATATTTGTCATTCTGTGAGGGGCTGATTTCCTGCAGCGAAAGAGCCAGGTTTATTGTTGTAGCTGCCTGGGTCAGAATTTCCTTGCTTCTTAAGGTTGAGCACTTTATGTGCACAGATTCTTTGCTTCTGTTCTTCCATGCATCCCTCCACAGGTGACTGGGTCATCTCAACCTCTTTGCGACCATGAACAATGGTGCTAGGGACCTAAGTGTTCACATATCTTTTTGAGACCCTGCTTTCCATTACTTGGGGTTCATATCCACTCAGAGATGGAATCGCTGGGCGTACGATTGTATTTTGAACATTTTAAGGAATCACCATACTGTTTCCCACACATGTTGTGTCACAGACTCCTCGACTTCTGTACCTCCTCACCAACCCGAGTTCCTTTCTGGATTTTAAATAGTAGCCAAGCTAATCTCACTCTGGTATCTGACTTGCCTTTCCCTAATGGCTTTGCTAGGCTGAGAATCTTTTCCTGAGCTTATTGACAACTTGTATATCTTCTTTGCAGGAATCTCTACTTGAGTCCTTCGTCCATTTTTGAACAGGGTTGCTTATTTTTTTTCTGGTTGAATTTCAGGAGTTCTTATATCAGATATATGATTTGCAAATATTTTCTCCCCTTCCTGCTCATGAAAGTTCACCAGTTTCACACCCGGCCCTAGGTCTGGAGTGTCTCGTGCCTGTCCTGCCTGTAGGGTTGTCTCCCTTTGGATGGCATCTGTGAGCCTGGAGGCTGTCACCGGCCAGGAAGAGAGCTCCTTGGAGGCCAGGAGCCAGCCTCAGGCCCCACCACTGTCTGCATTCCCAGCACACTGAGGGTGAGCCCGGGGGATGTGCTCGGCATGCCGTTGGTGAACAGTGAGTCTGCCCTAAATTTGAGGACAGATATTTAGGCTGAGCTGGGCGGGTGGGAGAGGCAGGGACCGCTGCACCATGGAGAATGGGAGGCAGATGGGAGGCAAGGCGACTTGGGTTAGATCACAGACTGGAGCCTCAACTTTTCTGTGCAGCTGCAGGAAGTTACTGACCTCACTAGGTCTAGATGTTATTGCTACCTTTGAGGCAGGAGTGATAACAGTATGTAGTCCAGAGGGTTGGCTGGAGGACCAAGTGACTGATAAACTCCAGAGAACAGGGTTCAGCACATCATAAACGCTATTCTGGTGCTGGGTGTCACTGTGGTGACTTCACTAGTTCTCTAGGGCAGAGACCACACTTCCTGCTCTCTGGGGCCCTATCTCAGTGCTGGTGCAGAGTCGACTCCTTTGGGACTCGTTCCTGGGTTGCAATTGCCTGTGACTGGGCAGACAGGTGGCGGGCAGGCGGGCAGGTGGGCAGGCCCTCCTTCTCCACTCTGCATCTCTCCTGCTGCACTTGAGCCAGTCCTCTGGGCACCGCTGCACAGTTGGCCCTGTATCCCTTCCCTCCAGGGGGACACACTGCTGAGCTCGGCCCTTCAGGAAGGGGTTCTGGGACTGGGCTGGGCTGGGGGCTGGGCGGGCTGCGGTGAGGTCTGTGACCCTGGCCACGCCTGGGCTGTGTGAACAGTCACCTGTCCCATGTGAACTCAGGTGCAGGTGGCAGGTCAGAGGGTGGGGGCACCAGACTCATCTTCTCCATGTGGCCTTGGCTTCCAGGGATTCTGCTTGAACTCTTCTGATGGGCCCCTTGGCACAGTGACGCCACAGAGACAACTATGAGTTGGCGGACAAGCCTGCCCCCTCCCTGCCCCATGGCAATGACAGACACTTCTGTGGGCTGCCCCACTGCCCCCC